>CAKNYM010048527.1:0-72205 GCA_932195095.1 Andricus curvator
CATAATTTTCAGATTCCTGAACATGAATCATTCACGAAATTCTTTTGTCATTAATTTCTCCATTTTTTGGTACGAATTAGTACTTGGAGACATGTTACCGGGTGAAAATTTAAGCTGTATTTTAATTTCACATTTCTGAACAAAAGAAACTAAATTTTTGAAACTTTGCTAGAAACTTCTTCGATGTAAGTACTTAAACCTAGTATTATTCAAAAAAATCTATTAAATCATATAATTGGAAAATTTTAACTATGAATACTTTATTCCATGTAAGATTGGTTCAAATTGAAGAGCTGAAGCTTGAATAAAATTCCAGAGGAACATTAAACGTTATGAAAATTTCCAAATCAAATACGAAACATGAATCAGTTTCATGGTTGTAAAATTCAACACTCTAATTATTGTTGCTTAGCCTCGATATTCGAACGAGATGTGCCCAAGCAGACATTGCGGTTGAATTTGGAACAGTACTAATGATTTCGAATTGATAGGAAAGCATCTAACTTGAACAATTTTAAAAACCTGAAAAATTTTCAAATAAAATTTTACATCTAGATAAATCGAATAAAGATAAGAATTGTGGAATTTAAATATAAAATATTTAAAACAGTCCACATTATTTATTTTTCTTTCTTCTATTAATTAAAATGTACATATCAAAAAGTACACAGGAGTATACAATGTTTACGAATAAGGATGTTAAACCTGATCGTAAATTCTAACAATGCAACATTTTTTCCCTCCTAGAAATGTTCTTTGTTCCATGTAATCATGAAGTTAAATTAGCCAGGTGTTCGTATCTGGGACAGCAAAAGGTTTACTACAGAACCTATTGTTTTTCATAGCATTTTTTGCTTTCTCGAAAAGCAAGTATCCACGACCTCGTTAGAAAATACACCATACAGCAAAAAATAAAAAAGTAGACAAGAATTTGACAAAAATAAAATTTACAAAAATTGTAAAACAAAATTTCAAATATAAATTGTTTTCTATTTTGCCTTGGTAATCCAAACGCTCACATAGGAGCACACAGTATATACGAGGACCTCGAGAAAATCTTATTTTCTGTCTGTAACTATGTGATTAGTTTGAAATTCACTTCAAATGTTCGATCAGTTTCAATCCGTTTCACGTAGGTTTTCGGTGTAACCTACAAAGCCTCCATTGTTATGATCCCAGTAAACAATCTGGAGACTAATAATCAGTTTAGTCAACTTTGCAAGCTGAAGTTTTTCATCCTTTTCGCAAAAGAAGTCAAGAAGGTTTAATTCTTTGTCGGTTATTATTCGCAAGATTGAGTACACCTAGGGCGTGCGTCTTTTGGAACTCGCGCTTCGCGCTCGATAATATATTTATCTCACGCTCGTTCTTTATACTTCCGCCACATTTGTGCACAGCACTTTTAAAATAAAGGTCAGATCATCGGCAATTGTAATTTGGCGATTGTGAATTCTCTTTTGTTGGAGGTGCTTCGGCTTTAACGAACACATTCTCGTCACATATCAGATATCTCATACCTCGCACTCGTTTTGGTCCAAAATACGAACTTTTCTACATATCAAAATAACGTATTTGTGCGCATCTTACAAAAAACAAATCAATTTTGTTATCGAACATTTTATTGCATCTTGTGTCGTTTTTCCATAAATTTAATTTGTTTATTTTCAATGTTATTTTTCACGATTTACACAAAAAATACACGTCCTAGCGTAAAGTGGTTCTAAGCAAATTTTTAGATACAATTTAGGCAAAAAGTTTTGTTCAATAAAATTTTATTGTATCTTGTGGAATGGAATAGAAGTTTCTAATTTGTCTCCTAAGGGTTTACATTTTCCTTGTACCTTCCCCTATTCATTTACACACCGCCCGCACACTTGGCAGTGGGAGGTGGTCCTACAGTTTAAAGTGGGTTCCGAACCACCAAGAGGAATGGCTTTAAGTACTTAGGGAACCGTTTTCTCTAGAGGCACCGGTCCCATGACTCCGTAGATGAACGGATGCGGGAATCGAAACCGCAAGCCGACGGAGTGGGTCCGAAGCCAAAGGACGGAGTGGGACCAAAAATTTAATTTTTTTTATGTTATTTTTTACGATTGACACAACAACTACGCGTCCTATCAACAAATGATTAATAACAAATTCGTATATCCTTTTCAAGGAAACACATTTAAAAGTCATAAAATGATAGTTAACGAAATCAATCTTTCTTGTTGGTCCATAAAATTGTGTGCGAATTGCAACCTAATCCTGCTTTTTTAAATTCACGGGGTTTCGAAACGTGGCGATTCAAAGAAATTCGCGATAGTCATTTTTCACATAAAACTAATACCTTCTTATTGCGATGAGAATGTAAAAGTACAGCTTTGAATTTTAATGGAGAAAACTCTGTTAATTATAAATTTAAATTAATTCTACAGAGAGCTTTGTAGGAATTATGTTCGTGCTTTGGATTCTAAACTTAGAAAGAAATTCTAATTTGACATTTGACATTTTTATGTCGACTCACTTTCGCACAGGATTGAGAAATTTGTTTTGGAATGTTTGCACTCTGGTTTTTAGATGAAAATTTTTAAATCACATTTCAAAGTTAGAGGTATTCGCCATTGATGGAAATTAAAGTTTTATAAAAGAGGAATTTATGTAGACATGACACTTCAGGCAGATAGAAATTAAAGCTGCATGGGGCAAAGAACGGAAAACAATGCTTTACATTTATGCTTTACGTATGTACTAGAAACACATGTATTTTATTTAGGAAGTCCGAGATGGTATTTTTGCTCTTGCATTTTACTGCAGATATTATTAAACTGTACGTTAAGTTAAAAAACGTAATATATCGATGAAGGAGCTTAAAAATGTAAACAATTAACATATGAAAGATTATTTTTAACTATGCTGGAAATATAACATTTTTTTACTAATTATTATTGAAGAAATACATCGATTTTTGCCTCTCCCGAAATGAAATTTTTAAACTAGAATCCTGACAATTTTTACAATTAAAAATTAAAACGTTTGTAGTTGTACGATCTCAATAATTGAAAGGTGGAGTCTACACTGCCGGCGCTGGCAACGAACAACCTTTCCAGCGCTTAAAGGAAGCTGTTTGCCGGCTGTTTTTCGTGGCCATACGATGCCAAAAAAAAACAGTTCTCGTCAGATCACTGAAGTTAAGCAGCGTTGGGCGCGGTTATTACTTGGATGGGTGACCATTCGAAAATACTGCGTGCTGTTGGCACATCGTGGGTGTGGTGAGCCCACACTTGTAGTTATTTATAACTACAAGAAAACTATCCACCTAGAAACACTACCCGAATCGGGTAGTGTCACGCCTACCCTGAAAGGGAAATGGCTTAATGGTATACATACATACATACGTATATAGCCGTGCAAATACCTCAAAATATGATTTTCAAGGTGAAAACTGATAAAAATCACATTTTTAAAAAGAAAAATAATCTGTTAGTATTTTTTTTTCATAAAAATACGGTGAGCGTAGACCATGTATTTTCGGTGTGAATGGGAACTTCGTTAAACATAACCGATTATTCATTTAAATTACGAAAATTGCTCATAACAAGAATGAAAAATTATCGATTTTGTTATTCATTTAAATAGATTTTGAGAAATAAAAAAATATCAAGAAACGCTTATGATAAGAAATTATTTTTTACCGAAATATATTTAAAAATGAAGCTTCGTCCCATGTGTCTATTGTTATTGTTTGACCCTCGGTATCGGCCATCTTGCTAGTTGACGTTATAGCCTAAAACACCTAATATTAATTTTGAATCACGCGTGGCAAATAATCGATATTTCGTTTACATTGCAAGAATTGTCTATTATATATAAAAAAAAACCTTATTTCTGTGACCAATCACAGGGGTGACTTCCCGCCCCGACGAGACGTTGGAAAAGAGTACGGGTTTGACCAACATTATTTCTGTGACCAGTCACAGCGGTGCTTTCCCGACTCCACAGGTCGTTAATCGTAATTCTTGAGTCGCAAATCGACGATAAAGTGTGTACTATACATAGAACGTTCCATCCAAAGCGACAAAAGTCAAAAACTAACAAAATAACTCTAAAATTCCATGGGCTTACTCTAAAGTGCGTGACTCTAAAGTGCTTTAAATATGCTTCTTAATGGTACCGACAGTGTTTACACTTCGCAAAAAAAGCTTAATTTTTTCAAGTTTTAACATTGAAAATTATATTTGCAGGTATTTCCATGTAAATGTTCGTAAACAACGCATCGAAATACATCAGTATACGTGGTTAAAAAAATTTTGTAAACATAACATTTTTCTTTTTAAAAACGTGGTTTTTTTAAGTTTTGAATTTGAAAACTGTTTTTTTTTTTACAATTTTCATGGTCATATTCGTAGTCAGCGAATAAAAAATACCTCGCTACACGCTTTTCGAAACTTCACACACGGAAGGAAGAAAACAGCCGGCAACGAGTAACCTTGCCGGCGCCGGCAGGCTACCCACTACGTAATTGAAAATGCTCAAGTTTGCAAAATGTAAAACTGAAACCCTTCAGGATTTTTCACTCAATCGTAAACTGCAAATTTTGTTTAAAACTTCCCTGTTGTTCTCAGGCTGTTACTTACAACGGTACGACAAAAATTGTCCAACTTTGGCTCAAATTGTTAAGAATGCATGAAACTCGATGTTGAGTGCTTCGTGACCTAAAATGAAACAGGATCAAGTGCCCACAAGTTTCTCAGAATTTTATTTGCAAAAAAACCGGCACAATTTTTTCTGAAATTCCCGTATTCGTCAAATTAGTTTATATAATTAACTAAGTAATTAATCTAGAATTAATTATAATTGAATTTTGCTTTTTGATCTAGATGTGGAGTTTCTCATTGTTTCAAAATCCACAAAAGAGTAGGAGAAAGGTCTCCACAGAGAGTCAGAAAACTCTACTATCGTATAGATGCTCAATAAAGTCTAACGCTGCGGGTATTTAAAACTGGAGTAAGAAAAAGTTTTTGATTAAGCAGTCAAGCGTCCTTGTGTATCGATGTGACTGCACGTATACCTTATATATATAATTCACAATTTAGGAGTAAAAAATCTTTTTGTCCTAAATTAAGTAAGTCTAATGCTGCAAGATTGTAAGTACTCAAGCGAAAAATTGTTTAACGGACATTGTGATCTGGCAACAAATTATTTCAAAAAATTAATTACGAGAGGCCTACAAATAAGACTTTTCTAAAAACGTTGACGGAATAGAGTCATAGGTATTCAGTTATTATAACGCATTTTAGGCAATAATTCTGAAGATATTCCTATTGACTCCCTGTAAACATCAAACCACTTTGGGCACCTTTCCCCTATTAAAAAGAGGAAAATTAACATAATGGCAACCGTTTTTGTGAAAATCAAGCGTCGGAAAAGGGGTCGGCATGCGTGTTGGGAGGGAGTGTGGGCCATTAAAAATGCCCAAGATTAGGACGCGTCGTTTTTTTTGCCGTTGAAAAAGGGGGTCAGCGTGAGTGGATGTGAACCACACCCTCTCCACCCACTCATGCCGAACCGTGTTTCCAACGACCGATCCCTTTTCCAACGCCCCTACCCCCTTTTCCAACAAAAAATCCGACAATTCATTTTTGTCACTTTTCTCGAAAAATATTAATTTAAAAAAAAAGTATTAAAATTAAAAATATGTGTTTCGACGAGATCTACAACTTTTATGGATAAAGTTTTTTGCCAAAGTCCATATTTTTCGAGATTTTAAGAAAAAACTAATCTAAAAAAAAGTCAAAATTATTAATAACTTAATTTATATTGATCTGCACCAAAAATCCTTTAAGTGCGTTCAACTGAGGTCTAGAAGGAACCCCTAGGCCAAGTATCAAGTCAATATTCTTGGGTGACCTTTCCGGAAGTATATCCAAATATTCAAGAAAAGAATGCAAAATATTGGAAAATCGAAACGATACTTTTTTTAGAACTCTTGGAGTGGAACAATTTATTTCTCCGTATCTTACATACTTTGTGAATAGAAAAATTTGGTTTTCTAAAATGCGGTTGCCATTTTGTTAATTTTTTACTTTTTAATAATTTTTTATCGTGGAAATCGAAGCAATGAGATAATAAAAAGTTAATTATCTAAATTATTTCGAAAAATACCGTATCGGATATTTAAAAAATTGGCACCGATTAAAACTTTTTTTTAATGTTGGCCTCCTGTCCGGAAACAGTTTTCATTTGAAAAGAAGTATGTAACGTAATGTGGTATATCACTGCCGCAAATTAAATGGATTTTTCTAAGAAAAAAGGGAGCATCTACAATATCATTTACAAATATATTTATTATTCTTTATTATTATTTATTATTTATTTATTATTAATGCCTCACGATATCGAGATATCCATTTATTGATTTATGAAAAAATATATTTTTATACTGAATAAGTTATATAACGTATGATGAATACTAAACTCTTGCAGATGCTCCCTTCTTCCGAATATAGAGGCTACGAGACGATCTCCGTTTTCTCGAAGATGGGAGCAACTTAAGTTCTGCTTTCCAAAATTACATCCTAGTAAGTATCATTTCCGATAAAGGTCACTTTCTCGTGCATAAGAGCTGGGAAATAGCCTTTACGGCAAATGGCACTTACTAGGTTATAATTTCGGATGGAAGAGTTATTCGCTTTTTCCGTAGAAACGCTTTGGAATTTTTGCAGCATTTTCATTTTTTCATATTAATTAACTATTTTATTGACTATTTTTCCATGTGCGGAAGGGTCGCACCCAAATTACCCAAGAGCAATCGAAATACTATTTAAATATCTATTAAATTATGTGGAATGGGGAAAACCGGATTCAAATATTTTCGTGCATTTTCGCTGTTCGCTGAATTTTCAAGCAACTGCCGTTTTCCACAGAACGGCAGTTAACATGTTAACATGTTAACGTGTACCATTGGTATATATCAGATACCAAATTACATGATTTCTCAACATTTCTTTTCACTCTATGTGTTGGAAAGATTCAAGATTGAGGAAAAGTGACTATAATATGCAGAAGCTAAAAAAAGTTTCTTCGAGGTAAATAAATAAATTTCAAAGGTGCTGTAGTGATTTTGAGGCAAAATCGATTTAAAATTAGACCGTCTGAAGGTTCACCAAAATTTGGTGAGCGGAGAAGAAATATTTTCGGTGAATCCAGAGAAACTGAAAAGGGTGGCTAGCTTCACAAAAATTCGGTGAGCGTAGACAAAATATTTTCAGTATGCCTAGACACTTCATAAAAAGAGATAATTCTAAGTACAGTGTTAAAAGTGTTCGGAAAATTCCGACACATTTAAATTACTAAGGTTACTTAAATTTACGAAATTAGGTTTCTGGAAACGAATTTCAGTAACTTTTATAGTAAACTTACTAAATTTTTATTAACATTTAGAAACTTTATCTGAAAATTACAAAAAGCTTCATAAAATTCCTAAATTTTGACAGAAATATAAGTCATTGTGACGTAAAGGAGTGCAAACTATTCCTACTGCGCACCCCACGCTTCTTGAAGGGCAAAGCTGTCTGCTTGGCGTGGTTTGGCTTGTGTGCGTGTATTTGTATTTGATGACAAATAGGTGCAAAAAGTGTTTTTGGATAATTTTAATATAAATACACAGTCTATTAGTTTTTAAATGACTTTCTGTGAACATTTTCGAAACTTCGGTGACCTCGTGTTTGACCGACAGGTCCACCTAATATAGAGATGCGTCTCATTGTAAAGGCTTTTCGGCTGTGTGATCGTCCGATAGTGTAGGATGTGCGACTGAATTCGTAAAAAACGAAAAATTAGTGCAAAAAGTTTGGTTCGTTAATTTTAGAATATATATGCAGCCTATATTGGTCCTAAACGTATACTCCTAATAATAATAAAAATAAATAAATGAATGAAAAAAACTAATATAAATAAATATATTGTAAGACAATATGAACCATGTTTCTGCTTATGTCAAAAAATGGTCTGTGCGACATGTATCACTTACTTGTTTTTCTGTTAGACTAATTGTAATATGGATACATACAAATTCATTTATATTGACTTTACTCATATTGTCTCACTATTGTTCAAATTTTCTGGACAAATATAGACAACATATTTAATTTAGAAATTAATGAACTGAAAAAATAGTTTAATTCCTTGAAATTTTAAGTTACTGTTTCTGAAAATTCTTAAATTGTAACAGGATTTCCTGAAACATGTGACTTCGTTTTTTTCAGTTGTCGTTTCTCAAATTTCCATTCCTGTTCATTATTATTTAGGAATGGTTATTGCATAAAGCTTTAGTCAATGCGTTTCTGAAAATTCCTACCGAAATTTCTAACAGTGTAGATTCGAACTGCAATTCGTATTAACTTGGGAGCAAAAACGTGGAGCTAATTATCACCTATTCTTTTTTTCAGACATCCAGGAGACAACCCCTTCTACAGCAATATCGACAGCATGCCGGACATTCGACCGCGCCGGAAGTCGATACCATTGGTCTCCGAGCTGGTATGTAGCCGATTACTTGTTAGCCTCCCAACTCTATTATTTCTATTGCTTGAACTGTCTATATTCGTCCGAACTAATTACCGAGTCGAGCAATCGCAATCGCTATCGCAGTCGTTATCGCGCGTCATCAGCTTCACCTTCAACTCGTCAAATCGACAGAGCTGACTCTCCGAGAGAAACTTCAACTTCACGATGCACATTGCAAATTGCACAAACTCCCTCAATTGCGAAATGGAAACTACCGCTTAATTATCTGGCTCATTTATTTTAATTAATTCGATGATGCGCGCCATGGATGCCTCGAATTTATCCTATACAGGGTGAAAAGCCACCTTAGACCTTAAATTTAGCCATAAAAAAGCTTCAAAGTTGGGCCTTATCAACCAGTGAGAAGCGAGCTGCGAGCTTTAGCGACCACTTGTACGTGTCCCAAGCGATAAGATAGGGTGTGGGTACAAGTGGTCGCTAAAGCTCGCCCCTCATTGGTTGATTAGGCCCAACTTTGAAGTTTTTTTTATGCCTAAACTAAGCTTCGTACAGATTTTTTCTTGGGGACTTTTTTATATTTTTTGTGCACTATGACATACTTACGGCTGTTTCATAGGTGGTGGGACACTCTGTATATGGCCTATGGAAGCGTCACCTCGTGTACAATGTGCAGTGTACACACTCAACCACTTTCAGGGATGTCAAATGTACTTACTTTTCGTTAATACAAATGCCGGGAGCTTTCAAGCCCAGATACCAGCGAGATTTACATCAGGACTCTTTGATCTTCGACCTCGAGGTATACCAAATGCAGGTCTTCTTTCAACATCATTATGCCGAATTTGAAAGAGTGAATGGCGACCGTCAATCGACTGTAAACGAGGTTAATCCTCTTTTCTTGGGGTAGCTCTTTTGCAAGTTTTTACCTGTGTCATGGATTCGCGCCTAGTAAATTCAACATTATAATCCAGAGTTAAGTAGGGTGCAAACACTTATTTGAAACCCACTTTCCATTTCATAATAAGTTTGTTCCCTTTAAAACTGAGATATGTCACTCTTGAAGTTTATGAAACTTAATTAGTTTTAATCTAGAGCAAAAACAATAGGGGCCAAGCGATTAATTACTCAGCATGGTCCCTAAAAAACCATTTTATCTCAATATTTTAGACTATTAATACACACTTTTATGCATATGACTATGAGATTTGGAATTCTCCGAGAGTCAGTTCTGCTGGAAATTCGCGAGATAAAGAAAACATTTCAACAGGAAAATATCCTCCTTTTGAACACCTCATATTGATAAAAAGATTCCATCATACAAATTACCACTCGGAAGTATTAATTTCCCGTTTTAGCGTCTTCCTCATTTGATCTTCATGTAGAAAATTCTTGCTTCCTTAAATATTTTGCTGACCCTTATTACCATTTTAGCCTACTCTCACAAACGCAACCATTTAGAAAAACTCTTCTTTCTTTCTCAACCACACCAACCAAGAAATAACAATATGTTTCTCAGTCTCGGACTAACGAGAGAACAAAGGGACGATATTTTCATTGTTCTTTCATTAAATTTTTTTTTAATTCTTGCGAAAGAAGCGCGCGACCGCGGCGCACTGTTTCGCGAATTGGAAGCTCTGTGTTCCGGCGAAAAAGCTTAACTACGCTCGAGCGCAATTGATGATAAAGCCCTGAATTCGCCATTTTCAGAGGTAAATAAATATGAAAAAGACCCGAAATTGAGATGCGCTCGAGAGTGGTAATCATCTTGTGCATCGTCGTAATTTAATGCGTGTTTTACGTTTCAGTGTTTCAACGTACGTTGGCGCACACCGCGGAAAAATAACGAGCGATAAATGTTGACAGTTTTTCGCACAAAGCGAAAAACCGTTTCCCTATTATTTCAAAATATAAACAGAGAATTTTGTGTTACTGTTTGGTAATTGCATTTTACGTGTATTTCAACATTGCTAGATTGTTCTAAAAGAAAATTTATCGCCGTTATTCGCCTCCGCGTGCGATAATAATTATAAGGGGTCTTTCACAAATTACGTAAGACACATTTTTGTAATCCCTTACCTTACGAATTTTTTTTTATAGTATAGGCATCTTAATTAATACATTAGGACGATCGGTAATTCATGAGGTTATGTAATTTATAAATTGGCCTTAAACATCAAACGTAAAAAATTTATAATTGTACGTGTTCCATATCTAACAATATATTCAAAGTACTGAATATTTTTAATTTTCCAGAAATTTCAGTGGAAATAATGAAAATGCAATAATTTTCAATTACAAATGTTACAAAATTAATCAATTTCAGTATTGTGGTATTTAAAATTGAACAAATTGAAAGATTGATATTGAATAGAAAAAACGATTTCAGCATTAAAGTATTACAAACCCTCTAAATTGAAGAAAATTTGGAATGAAAATGTTGAAATTTGAACAATTTATTTAAAAATGTAAAGTGATAAAAGTTGCAGAATGTATAAATTGAAGAAGCTTAAACTTTCAAACAAATTTAAATGTAAAGCGTTAATAATTGATGATTTTCTAATTAAAATTATACATCAGGCTTATATCAACTTGAAATCATTTAATTATCGATTTCAAATAGAAGAATCTAAAATTAACTAATTTTACTAAATATCAGAGCCTAAAATGTTTTACATTTCAGGTTACACACCTTTTAAATGTCTACACCCCCCCCCTCTTCGCACTTGCGCTCTTTCTACAAGAAGAAACCAAAATACCTTTTTTCTTTACACATATATGCAAAACCCTGGTCTGGCCACCGTTTGCAGACATCAAAAATAGTCGATTCCGCTTCGTTCGTGAAGGCGATGAGCAAAATAACCAACATCGGTAAGCAAAATGCTTTCATCGGTGAGCAAAATGCTCCCCATGGTTAACAAAACATTTTGTTCACCACTTTTAATACGAGTGCCATCTAGCATCGTAAACGGTTACTATGTTAACATCGTGTTGGGTCAGTGAGGTTATATTCGATGTCTGTAAACATTATGCAATCTCAGTGTTTGCATTGTGCTTTGTAAAGAAAAATATTATTCGATATACGAGGCATCATGGGAGGGTGCTCCCTGCTCGTGTGAAGGCACAGCACTCACCCTTCGGCTCGGCTTCGCCTCGCCTTCGAGTTCATCCTGGGCCTTCACACTCGCAGTGAGCGCACCACCCATTTGGCCTTTTTTATCGAAGTATATTATTTTCCAACTGTACCAGTTGTCTCATCTTTTATAGACTAATGTAAGTGAACAGTTAGAAGTATAAGGTTACAGTCATTACGGTACCTATTGTCGTTAAATAAAGGTGAAAAGGTGACATTTTTTTCAAACGCAAGTGACAAAAAAAAGTTTGACAAGTTAAATAAACATGCAAATTAATGTTTGCAAAAGAGCATAATTCGCCGGTCAACACCCAATCGGAAATGACTCAGCGAGATCATTTCATATTGGACGACTAATAAAATGTTAATAAGCATTGATTTATATGTGTTTATTTTACTTATCAAACTTTTTTTGTCGCCTAATTTTTTTAATCATCGTTTTAACGATAATAGGCACTGTGAAGACTACTTAAAATACTGGAAGTTTAACTTATTGTTAGAAAATAAGTTACTTTTCTACTGCACACTTTTTGATTTCGGACTACATAAAGTATTTCGAACTACGCAACATTTTAGGTTCTGCTATACAGCATATATATATTCATTTATACATATACATATATTTATATATATACATATTCATATATATATAATTTTAAAATTTTAATAATTTCAAGTTCATATTGGTGCAAACTAAACAATCTTAGATTTTTAACGTTTGACAATTAAAAATTAAAAGTTTGTAAGCCTTAACAGTTAAAAAAGATTATACTCACTTTTTTTTAGCATCTCCCTCACAAAAGTCTTGCGTAATTTTTGGATAGCCACAAACACAAAGAATGATTCATTTTTCTGCGGATAATTATTGATAATGACAGCAGCCATAAGAGAGAAAACAATAACCAGCTTGATGCTAAAAATTTTATTCTGGCCCGGCCAGAAATTGGCGAGCTCGGGCAATACTTCCGGTTCAGGTGGCTCGATCGAAAAATAATGGCACCGAATAAATTTGAAATTCGAATTAAACCTTTCACTGCTAAAATTGCCCGATATTTGTAGTTACGCATTTCGCACAAACATGAGAGCCAATGGAATCGTTTGGCATTTCACCTCGCACATGTGTACCTAACATACATATGTATTATTTTCACATGAATCGTTTGCGGAATAAAGCTTTTCCTTCTCTTTTTATTATGAATTCACACGATAATTTAGTTTACGCGAATTTCGATTATTAAACATATAAACTGTTCCATTTTTATTAATTTTTAAAATACTTTTTACCAAAAATACATCCAAATCTCTTTGTTAAAAAAATAAAATATTTACCTTCAAATTAAAAATATTAAATAAGTATACGCAAAAGTGTTTTTAAACTAACAGTTTTTTGAATATGTATAAGAAAACTATGCAAAAAAATATGAGCATCTTCAAACCAAATTTGCTCCCCCTTTTTTAAATAAAAAATATTTTTACGTCCCTTTTGGAAATGGAGATACTATATATGACATTTAAAAAAGTTTCATTATATACAGTATACACGAGTCATATATAATGTCCATATAGACGATGGACTGTAAAATATTGAGGCTTCTTAAAAATAATCATACATCTCAGAAACCTAAACTATAATTTCTCATGTATGCAATTAGTCTAATTAGTATTTATAAACGCTCTATTTCTAAACATAAGCTTTAAAAACCTGAATAGCAAACTTCCATACAAAGCGATGCTTAAACACCTCTGTAAAAAAATCCTGATATTGAACTCGCATGACTTGTGCATTAATTATTATATAAAACATTTTCATGAGCTTTATCGAATGCGTTTAATAAAATGAATAAAAAACATACAATTGCTCCTATTTTGTCATAACGGATTACTGAATATTAATGTTGCCCTAAAACTTAGCACAGCAACTCGGCCGAGCCACTTGTTCCACTTTGATTTCGTAATTACATCAAATAATAATTGAAAGTTCCTTAGGGTGCATAATGATCATTGCTGGATTACTAATACAACTATTATACAACTAAATGAAAAATTACTTCTAAATACTTTTAACTGAATTTACTCTGACCCACATTTCTTAAAGTGAGAAAATAGGGTTCACGTGTTTTGAAATAATTTTCTTTCTTCCTTGTAGTTTCATTTAATGCACCTCGTGGTACTTTGAATATTAAAATGAGATTCATTGATGACCCATAATTTAAATGTTTTTTGTCAAAGAAACTGCATGACGAGAGAGTATTTCTATTACTAAATTATTTATTTTTATCAAACAAAGAATTTAATATATTTATAGACTTATGTATATATACAAAATTACATAGAAATCAATTTGCTCTTTAAAAAAACTATTTTTCGCATTAAAAAATTCTCTCCTCGTGTATTAAGCTTCCCTGGACCTATTTCTATATTTCCTTGAATGTTTTGTGTCAGAGATTTACATATTATTGTTGTGTATCGTACCTTGGTCCTCTTAAAACTGCGCCAGAACGTTCTCGCACAAAAAAAAACTTTTTGATAAAAATGTCACAGCTAAACCTCCATGAAATAGATTAAAGTTAGTGACATCGTAAAAATAATGTTAGTGACTAACAAGATTTTGAGAGGAGATTTTTACAGAAGAAACAGATATTTCGGAAAGAAAAAATATATTTTCTCAAAGTAAGCTTACTATTTTAATAAATTCAGTCCCTTGATTATAATCAGTACGCAAAAACAATTGTTTTAATATAATCTAAATAAGCCCTAAATTTATTTTGGAAATATTATTTTAATTAATTAAAATTGAAGTCATATCATTAACTTTTATGTAACGTGTCCTTAACCATCATTTACGCAAAATCCAAAAACCATTGAAAAACGAAGGCAATATTATTTGAAATATGTAATTTTTTCTTCAATTGTAGTTTCAATTGCTAATTAACGTAAATTCTATTTATTTTTAGTCTCTTCAGAGTCGTTATTCAGTGGATTTGGACTGGAACATAGTTGAGAGTTAGGATGAAGAGAAATTCTAAATATTAATTTCTCGATTCATACTTAAGTTGAAAAAAACTATTTTGTATCAAGCTTTGTTACTTTAGCAAAAAAAATATTAATCTTGAACCCATAATCTATATCCAAAGTTTTAGTTCTGTTAAATAATTTTGACCAAAATTTCAAATGATTGTAATATAAAGGTATGTCAAAGAATTTACAAAAAAGGATACTTTTAACTTTGAAGCCATTTTTGAAGAATCAATATGCAAGAAAGAAAGTATACAAAAATACGTTTTGATTTAAGAATTTTTTCAGAATTATAAATTTAGAATCTTTCAATAACAATTTTTCACTGTTTTCGATTCATAAATATTAAATAAACAAGTGTAAAGTGTAAACTGAAGTAGAAATCGTATATTTTGTCAAAAATGCTTACCATTTTTTTGCAAAAATTTTTGACACTTTCATATTATGACTAAAATTACCCGGAATTTATTTTTAGAAGAAAAACACAAATAAAAAAAAATTTATATATATATATATATATATATATATAACTAATATGTTCCTGGCTTGAATGAAACAATTAGAAGTCATCACGTTGGTATTTTAATTTGTCCAAAAAACTGTTTCTCGTATCTCCTTTAAATCTTCATACGAGATGCAAAAGAGATTAACTAACCGGCATATAATGCTATTCTTTGTTTGTTCTCTGTGGCGCCCGTTGTTGTATCTACCTGAACACCTGAAAAATCACCTGAAAAACAAAACCACTCACTGAACCTCTCAAAAATCTCAAAACTCTATCTCCAGGTCTTGAAGGTATTAATTAAACGCCTTCTTAGCGAAATTAATTAGCAGCTTGTTCGCACGTCGCATGCGACTCTACATAGATGTTTCCAAACCTAATTTATGCTACATATTATGTTATAGTCACCAAGTTTTTCACTCTCAGAGTAACTTTTTTCAAGTCTAGGTTCCAAAGCTTTACGTTCTCTTTCTCGCTGCTATTTTCTTCTTGCACAATGCACATTGTGCAAGCACATGCTTTTTTACATCAAGGTAACCATCACTTTTTTCACGGTTCGTAGACAGAAAAAAAAGTGTTGATTAAATTTGAATACGAATTCTGAATACGATCTTGTCAATTTTTCACGATTTTTACAAATGCTGAATTATTTTACGGTGCTCCTTTATAGTTTTAGTGTGTACTTGTTCCTCGTGCACCTGATTTTTGTAATAAGAAACATTATCAATTTGTATGAATATTATGAAAAATTATAAATTTTATCAAAAAATCTTTCGCACCAAGAACAATAAGATCATCATAGTGCCTCTCGTTTTTCCGAAAAATTGGTACGAAAATTCCATTATTTCCGACACCAGCTAGTGCATGTAATTGCATCCTATGTTTTAGTGTAAGTTGTGCATGTACTCACATATCCTAGTCCTAGAAAATAGGCGACTAGAATATAGACGAGTCTACGTAGAATATACAGATTTCATAAAATTGGAACATTTTTTCAGAAATCAATTATCAGTCCATGAAATTAACGAACTCTCGTTTTCTCTTTCTCACCCTCTATTCAAATTCCAATCATAAAGAATTACAGTAGGGAGAAAAAATCCAGATTATTGATACATAATATTGAGAAAGAGAATATGAGTGAAGAAAGAATCGCAGATGGAAGTCTTGGACTTCTTGAAATCATGCGACAAAAGCGTGTCTGGTAGAGAGAGCCGGATTTTCGAGGCATGACACCCTCTTGCAGAATCTTAATTAAAATCTCTGCCTCGCTAATCTCATGTGCCATATCCACCAGACACCATAGGCTAATTAGATTAGATTTTCCGCGTAATCTTTTTTATTTTCTCTCTTCTTCCCTTCCTTCCTTATATACTTTCTTATTTTTTAACATTTTGTTTCCTTCCTTCTTTCATCTTTTCTTCTTTCCTCTCTATCTCTCATTTTCTTTCTAATTTTTCCCATAATTCTTTTCCTTAAAATTAAAAATATTTTTTTTTATAATTATGTAAGGGGTCTTAAATTTAATTGTGTACAATCTTTTGGCGTCAATGCCATTTTTCTTTTTACTTCCTGTGTCCTGCTGTCGACTTCTAGCTCGTTTTTTTCGCAGCAACTCGCATGTTCTTTTTATTGAAAAATTAGAAGAGTTCGCGAGTAACGTTTTCTTCAGTTGCATAATGAGATTGCCGTAGTGTAACAAAATGCCGAAGCACGTCATGAAGTTTTTATCATATTGTTTTCCATTACGAATATTGGGTTACTTCGCGGAACTCTTTCACGGAATTTTACTGAATCAAAGGAGAAAATAAATTTTGTGTTGTGTTTATAAAAAGTCACGTTTATATAAATTCTCTTTTTTCACGTTATGTATTATCACACATGTATATATAATAACACTATTTTTTGCATATTTTATTAACATACTAGATTCCGAGGTGTCAAATTTTTTACCAAAAGTGGACCAAACCGTTGTACAATGGAAATTAGTTGACAACTACGTAACTATACATTCGAAATTGCAACTACATTTTCTTCGCACCTTCCTACATTTATGTCATTTGTTTTTCCTTCGTTCATTCAAGTACGTAATTTTATAAGATTTGGGAAAAGTTCAGTAATTCAAATTGAAGAAATTTCTTACTGATTTCAAAGATATTATCTAAAAACTTTGCGAAATACCTAACATACTTGAATTTTCGTGGGGTTTCAAAGATTTTCAAAAATATGTCATCGGATTTCAATAGCAGTATTAAATTGATAAAAGTAAAATACTTGTCAACTCTGAAAAAATTTAATTAATTTAATAACTGCTATTAAATAAATAATACTTCATCGAGTAAAATTACATTTATTTCCATATACATATATAATCAATAGAAATTAATATGTTCCTTATAAACTTTTATTTGTTTTTTATGATGTATACACAGCGAAGATTTATTCAAAGTACATACAAATTACTAAATTAAGATTAAAACATAGTTTTTGTTTAAATTGGTTTTATTTTAATCAACTTCTTAGAAAATAACTAATTTTATTTTAGTGGGTACTTAGGTTTATCACTTAATTTAAAATACTATGTTTACTCGCAAGTTTTCAATTTCTTTGTATGAATTTGACACCGTATCTTTCTCACAATTTTCTTCCATCCTCTTTTTGATTCGATCCCACTCTGTCTTACGTTCACATGGTGAAAAATCGGCCATTATCAAAATAATAATCAATTATTATCTTTTCTCAGACAATGGCTGCAACCAAAAGGAATGCTGGTCTAACGTCTGCCGTACCCCGAGCAACATTAAACGACGAAGAATTGGTAAGGACTTGTCCTTTATAAATTAATTTCTTATTTTCATTCGCCCAACGGTCACCAATCATCTTTGGTAAATGAATATTTCGAACTGTCTACTGTTACGGAATTTTCGGTAAGATTAACTTACTTTCCAGCTCGTTTAGGGCTAACGTTACGGAAAATTTTGTAATACTAGCCATAGAGGTATACTTGATCAGTTAGATTGACGCAACATTCCGTAATACTTGTCAGTGTCTAAATATTTATCCCAACAAGTGATACAATATACGTACGATATTCAAATTTAGGATTAGGTATAAATCAATTATCAGGTTGAAATTGTACTAACATCATTATTATTAATATATTCATATTTCAGGAATACCATTTGGAAGTTTAAAAAAATCTATTTCCAAGTATTCTTCTAAATGTCTATGTTCAACAAAAAAATATATTTTATCCGTATTCGACGATAAACTCAGGAAGTTCACGATCCCATCGATTCTTTCTAAACTAGCTGACCGATGCAAAATATCTGGGGACGATCCATCGAAACTCGAAAAATCGGAAAATAAAATTTTTACAACGTTTTTACTTTGCACAAGGAAGGCAACATTGCGCGCAACATAAAATCTTTATCGTAACGTGAATTCAAGTTTCGTGAACTCAGGAAAAAGTTTTAGTTTATGCGAATCTAATTTAGATTTAAATCTTCCATGATTAGATCGCGACAATAATTGATGAAAAGTTATATTTATAGAAATTGACTTTATATAGCAAAAGAATTAAACAAGTTTCTTCAAGATAAATATTTAATCCAATTGGTAGTCTTCAAATTAGGCGCAATTGAAAATAACTAATCAAAAGATATGAGCAGCTGTCTACTTCATGGGGGGCGTCACTAGAAAATCAGTACCTCAATCATAGAATTTTATTAAACCATTTTGATGGTGCTGACTCAAAATTATGAAAGAATATGTACTTCAAACCAAATTGCAAACAATAAATTTAGTAAAAATTGAAGGATGTGGGTGCCAAGTTGATAGTACCGTCCCTGATATAGGAGACTCCGCTGATTGGTCACTTTCAATCACGTCGCCTCAGAGAAAAATTTCAGTTTTTTACGCTTTATCTGACTATAAAAATGGAGGGTGCCGCAGCAAAAGCATATTTATTCGAGATTTGATGGAGCTCTAGAGATCTCAATAAACAAAATTTGAAGAAGTTACTATTTATCGAGATACAGATCGTCAGAAATCGACTGCTGTCGAAACCGTGTAAGTCCATGGATTTTTTTAGAGATGCCAGTTAACATAAAACATATGCCTGAAGTATTATAAACGCATTACGCGACAAACAGAAGGCTTCACGTGGATTTCTACGTGAAAATTTTCACCCGCGAATTCGCAAGCGTGGATCCAGAGAAGGGCTTGGGAGGGGATCCAATAATTCCCCTTCCCCCTCCATTCTCAAGGGGGCGGTTAGTAATAATTTTAAATTTATTTCTTCACTTTGCATTTTTATTAGAAACTATATAATTATATTATTCATGAATGTTATTGACATAATTAACAAATGTTCAAATGGAAACTATGTTTTTATATGTACAAGCAGCGTCTTGTATGGTATAAAATATTCATAAGATTTTCGAAGTCGAGCATGAACTATAAAAAGATTACTTTTAATCCTTAAACTGCACTGTGGGTGCCAAACACCCAGAACAACGTTGAGCTTATTTTTTTCTAAAAGTATACAGTTTCAAGAGTATATCATTAAATTTTTAGGTCAAAATATTGAACATTACGCAATATATACATTTTTTTATGAAAAAACTAATTTTTTCGATTTTTTTTTTTTAATTCAGTTTTTAACAAATTATATCGTTATAAAACCAACAAGATTTAAAAAAAACGTATAATTCTACATCCCATTAAAATTTCGTTAGGAAATATTGAAATCCGGCTTAGTTATACAAGTTTAAACATCTGGGTGTCAAACACCCACGGTGTAGCTTACGTAATTATTTTGAGATATGCAATGTTAAGTGGGTGTCAAACACCCACGGTGTAGCTTACGTAATTATTTTGAGGTGTGCAGTTTAAGGGTTAAACAGCAAAATTTGTGCATCTATTTCCACTCTTTGCGATATTCATATTCCCGGTTCAAATCTGGGCTTAGGCAGATTTTTTCTTGTTCTTAAACAATTAAGGTAAATGTACTAGTAATCGTCACCTTAAGCCAAATTGGAAATTAAAAATGCTTATAATTGTATTTAAAACACAATTCTGATTTCCACAAAGGGCTTAACCGATTAAAGCAGATATAGAAAAACTTAATTTTGATCACTTCTCATGATATTTGAATGGAGTCAATTTTTATTCACGATAAAAGTTCAAATTATGCAAATGCGTTAGTTATCGTCAGGCACATTACCAAGTATTAAAACGAGAAAAGTATACTAGTTTGATAAAAGGATATTTAAACTGACCTAAAATCACATATTTTATCATACGCGGCAAGAGCGAGTCTCGTTATACGAAAAATACTGGGCCATCTGACGATAACTAATGCAGTGACGATTACCAGTGCATTTACCTTATTTGTCTGAAGTAATCGTTTTAACGAATCAAAGTTTGTATTAATTGTAAAAGCACGCTATTACTTTCAATGCCCTAAATTGAAGAATGAATCAATAAATTTATTTAAAACTATATCTTTTTAGGCAATTTTAAGTTACAAACATTAATAATTGAAAGTTCACAATTTTTTTAAATTGAACACTTTTTAAATTAGAAGTTGAATTATTTTAATTTTAAGTCGTTGCAAATAAATAATTGTTCAATTTTTATTTATACATCAAAATTTGTTTTGAAATCTTTTGAAACATTCTCTTGAAACTATATTTTTTTACTAAAAAATCACTTTAAGTTTCCCCAGGAACATTTTATTGTACATTTTTTGGAATCTTTACAAATTTTGTATTATTTTTTGAAAAATTTTCAAAACTTGTGAATATCTTTTTAAATTATTCGACTTTTTCCTAAAACTTTTAATAAATCCTGCCAAATTAAAAAAATTGCCTTAAAATCTTCCAGTCTATTATTTTTACAGTTTTGGAAACGTTTTGAAATATTTTTAAATATTCTCTTGGAATTAATGTTTCAAAATAAAAAATCATTTTCAATTTTTCAAGGAGTTTTAATCAATTTTTTTTTATTTTGAAACCTCTTAAAATGCTGGAAAAGCTTGTACAATTTTCGTTTGAAATCTTCGAAAATCTACATTTTGTTTTACATTTTTTCAACATCTTTTTAAGTTTCAAATTATTTTTGAATTTGTTAAAACCATCTAAATATCTTTTAAACTTATACCAATTTTTTCTAAATTTATAACTGTTTAATTTTTATTTATTCATCAAAATTTGCTTTTATTTAAAATATTCTTAAATATTCTATTAAAATTAATTTTCAACAAAAAAAATCATTAAAAATTTTCCCAGGAATCTTAGGACAATTTTTATATTATCTTAGAACCTTTCAAAATCCTTAAAATCTTCAAAATTTTATTTCAAAACTTCTAAATATCTCCTCAACTTACTCGAATTTTTTCTAAATGAATACATTTTTATCTGTATTTACACATCAAAATTAAACATTTTCACTTACAAATAAAAGTTTTTTGAATTAGAGCAATCAAAATTAATATTGTAATGTTCAAAGCTTAAGTTTAGCTCTCTAAAATTTTAACGATTCAAAGCTTTCTGTTTCAAACAATTCAGTTTCAAATTGTTTAAAAAAAATGAAAATCTAACATGGAAAATTTTGATAGTAAAAGATTTTAGAATTATACATTGTAAACTGAATGATTTCATAATTGAAAAAGTTAACAATTCAACTTAGCATTTAAAAAAAGTTGAAATCAAACTTATTTTAAATTACATTATATATCGACGCCTCCATTTAATATGAGTCTATGTGCTGACAGCGCTCTGTATGAGACTATTCCCTATGCTTATACACAGCACATAGTATCATACACGGCGCTGTCAGCAGATAGACTCATATTGAATGGAGGCGTCCATATCTTGTGATATATCTTGTCATTTCCCAGTCTCAAAAAATTCCCGGTCATTTCCCGGTTTCCCGGTCCAGCGGCCACCCTGAATTATGATATTTCAGAATATAATTATGCTTCTTGAATGATAATACGTATTTCCTGCTTGGTAGCTTAACAATTTTTCTTCGAAGAAATAATTAAAATAATATATAGTTCAATAATTCTGACATTGAAGTATTTTAATTAAATTTCTATTCAATACAGTAAACACACTTTAATTTTTTTTAAAGTATTGAAAAATTCCAAAATATTAAGCTTTCTCCGAAGTTTTTTACTTCTTTTTAAAAGTATTTTTAGACATTTACGTTATTAGTTTTTTAATTAAACTAATTTTTCCATTTTTAAAATAAACTTTCTTCTGATTTTTAAGCCTTTTTTTTTAATTTATGAAATTACTAGTTGATTTTCGCATTTCTTTATTTCTTGGTGTTAGGTTGAACTTTTGGTAACATAAAGGCAAACATTTTCTTTTTATAATAAAGCCAAGAATGAAGAAACTTGAAAAAATTTATTTTTTGTTCTATTTCAGAAATAAAAACATTGAACTCCATATTATTCTTGAATTTTGTTCGAAAAACATCAGATCAATGTTTATTTAAGTACGCACGTATTTACTAAAATATGAGATAATTGGATGTATATATTCGATATAAAGCATACTTTCCACTTAAATTCAATACTAAAATTACTAAAAAAATAAAGTCTCATTAAAATAGCCAGAATGCAGAAATAAAAGACATAACATTATTGATGTTTTCTGTGATCCTTACATTTCATTACCAATATTTAAAGTTTTCAAAACTTAGCTATTGTGACCAAAACAATCGTAAAAGTCTAAAGACGCAGTCCCATGGAGGTAGATTAGTAGAATAGTGGAACAGTTTTGACGAATGAGGTGACTGCTAGAGCTTTTGCAGGCACCTCATTGGTCAAAACTGTTCCACTATTCTACTAATCTACGTCCATGGGACTGCGTGCTGTCTCGCAAAACGTAAACACATTACTCGCAAATCTATCAATCAGCTGAGTTCGCTCCCTGTTCACCTTAAATGATTATTCACAATAAAATTATGTCTCTTGCATCCATGAGAGAATTCGAGACCCTGATTGGCTGCGAGAATTACATAGTTGGGAATCTACATTGGCAAGAGTCGTAACAACATTGGTCGTAACATTGATATACGTATATAGTAAACTTCAATTATCTGATTTGAAAAATTCGAGTCTGGGCTGGGTAGGGGCAAGCCGCCTATCCCCCCCCCCCCATGGATCCGCGTCTGCGAATTCGTAATACAACCCAGACGTAGGAATGTTTCAAATCTTTAAACGCGAAATTAAAAAATTCCGATTACCCCGCAAGAACGAAATTAAATTCTGAAAGTTCGTTTAAGACAGAAACGGTAATTATAATTAATCTTAAAATATACAGATTGGGCGATATAGTACAAAGTTATTAAAAGGAACTTGTGAGGTAAAAACTTCTTATTCAACGAAAATTTATATACCCTAAATACAATTTTATTTTTTTTAATAAGATTTTAAAAGTGAAATGAACTTCTATAGTTACTTTTGGTTTGAAGCTGCAGTTTCATGATAGTAAAATATGTTTCTAATCAGTTAAAGCAATCAATTTGTAAAGTTAAATCAAGGATCACTTCTTAATCCTGAACTTATTATAGTGGTTCTAAACTTCTTGTTCTTGCTCATTAGCCTAATTCCTCTTCTAAAGTAATCGAAACTAATTTCACGGATGGCTAAATATTATAGTAACATCAAGTGCATTGAACGTGATCGCAAAATCATGATAAAGATGATACCCTCTGTAACCGTTGGATGGCACATTTTTCATATTTTGATAGGTTAATTATAGAAAATTTACTCACATAGTACATTCGAATCATTTAATCTAAATTCTAAGGCGAACGATCCAACAAGCGCGCAACTGGCAAAATCGCTCGAAGGAATTTAATTTAACCGCTGGACTCTCTTTTTCTTTTCATATCAACCGTGCTGCATTTTATCCTCATTTCCACGCTATTTTCTTTCACGTAAGTGTGACTCAGCGACTAACGTTTCTATCTCTTTCTTTCCCTTCTTTCGTTTCTTCTACCCTTATTTCTATACATTTTTTTCTTTTAAATTTTTTTCTCTATCTTTGCTTTTCTCTCCGAATATGATTCTATTTCACATTATTATTGCGCTACTTTATAATTTTTTTTCTTTCTATTTCTCTCTTCTCCAAATTTCTTTAAAGCAAAGTGTAGCGACATAGAGAATCGAGTTTATAGAAAATAGGATCTGTGTGCAGGGTGTTCTGAAAAATGAATTGGATTTTTGTGTTGCGAATTTTCAGAAAGGTTTTGTGTCATGATAATTTGATTCATGAACGAAAATTAAATTATGATTTTTATTTTTAAAGTTAAGAGTGTAATATCCTAAATAGCTTATTTGTGTTTTCTGGTACTTTTTTAAAGTATACAATATGAAAAAATATTTTTGCAGTGAAATCTTTTTTTCTTCTCAAAATTTCGTTACATGTATTAATAGGCGGTGGAAAGTACTAACAAATTATCTAGCTGATACTTTTCGTAAAACTTATCTATGTAGAAGAAACATCCTCGGAATTACAATTTTTTAGTTCGGTATAATTTTTAACAAATTGTTTACTAAGAATTAATTTTCTAAAATATCAACAAGTTTTATTCTCAAAACACAGAGTCTTGTCGTCCCGAAATGCGGGATGGAGTAGTCAAATATTTTTCATACGTTTGATTAGTCCATCCCCTTTTCCAGCTCCGCTTATTTTTCAATACGACTAGACGTAGCCAAAAAAAATGTAAAACATTGAAATTGTTTAAATTTAGAGAAATTCAGATCAGGCACCCTGTATATGACGTACGATGGAATTTAGGAGAGGAAATTGGAGTGCCGGAAATCTCCTTCCGGTTGGGAGACAACTTTTAGGCTAGAGCTAGGAATCTCCAAGTTTTCTTGCCGGATGTTCCTCAGATTCGAGAAAACCCTACGTGTACAACTCACGACTCACTAGCTTCCTCCAATCCGCTCGAAAGATTCAAGGCACGAAGGAAAAAGAATAGTAGAGGAAATACGAAAAAAAAATAGAAAAAGAAAATTGAAAACGAATATATAAAAAGAACGCGCGGAGGAACATCCTGCCTGACATGGCACTAGTGCTTTTAGCGGATCGATGCTTAAACCTACCCCTTGCCACCCTTATTTCTTATACCTAGTAAAGCGTTAGAGAAAATGCACTCTCAAGGTCCTTGAGTTACACCTCGGATCTTGAGCATAATCCTTTGTGGGCTAAGAAAACTCCAGGGAAAGTTATACGAATTTTCGAGAGACCCCTCAACTTTTTCCGAGCTTATTAGGATTACACTGAGCAAAATTTCTTCGAAACAAATAATTTCAAATTAGATTTATTCAATTGATAATAATAAAGTCAGTCTAGATTACTAAATCAGCCATTTTCGTCTGGTCATTTTTTTCATGTAGTAGGTTGAAAAAAATCCAAATCCAAACTATTCGATTTTTTTATCAAAGTTTGTTTCAACCTTTTGTTTTTGTGATTTGATTTTTTATATTTTGTATTAAAATTATAGATCTTGATATCTATATTACATTTTCGTATACAAATTTTTGGCTATGCTTAATGATTTTTGTAACAAATCAAGGTTTTAATATTCTAAAAAAAATTCTTTGATAATTTTGATTCGGAAAACTAGTAGGTACCTATTTCGATACCTATATTACGTTTTCATATACAAATTTTTGGCTATGCTTAATGATTTTCGTAAAAAATCAAGGTTTTCAAATTCTAAAAAAAATTCTTTGATAATTTTGATTCGGAAAACTAGTAGGTACCTATTTCGCTTTTGGGAGCTTTTCCCTGTCTAGAAACAAAAGATTGTACTTTTGCTCATGCAGTGCTTTTTCATTCAAAATTTGTTTGCAGAATACAAAATGCTTGATTCCTTGAGTTATTAGATTCTGAAAGCCAAAATATGCACGAAGAAAATAAAGTATCAAGCAATTTGGAACAAATCTCCCAAACAAAGTTTTTCACGCTTTTTAGTTTATTCTAAAAATGCCTGTCCCTCTGAACCCTTTAGGAAACTGAAGATAGGAGCGTAATTGTATATTTTTATAACTTTTCTGAAATATTTATTGAAACTTTGGGCAAGAAAAGAACAAGAAAAAAACTTAGTAAGTGATTGAAGGATTTATTGAGTATTGTTTTTACGTCTCTAAAATTTCAAATTTTCATAGTTCTTCTGACTGAATTGTCTTTTTTATTCAAAAGTAAAATTCTTCAAAAAAGTCCTAGGGCCTTGAGTAAATCAATTCGGAAAAGTCACTGAAATAAACAATTACCAATTGAAATTTTCGTCGAAATAACGAAAAGTAATTATCTTTGAGAAAATTAACCTTGAACCAAAACACCTTGCTTTACCTTTTAGACTTTTAGACTCCAACTGCTAAAAAATTTTCTTTTCAATTTTGTTAAAAAATGTACTTTCATTTCTTGAAATAAATTATTTAGATAACAGAAGAAAGATATAATTACGATTTTTTCAAATAACTATTAATTCAAAAAGAAACATTTTTAGCAGTACAGTAAATTCGAAGATATTACTAATTACAAAGACAATTTTCGTTTCTTTCTATAAATAAAGGATCTTATCTTTTGAAAAATCTTCGAATTTTATTTAGTCTAATGCCGAGAAGTAATATCGTTGAATCACTTGTGAATGAGATTGAAGAGCACAGGCACGATTAATCAGAGACGATTGGACATTTTATAATAATTAGTCAGTGACAGAGTACACGGGAAGTTTGTCATTTTCTAACAGAAGGCTATTTCTCTGAAAGTAAAAATGGCTACTAAAAAGGAAGAATCAGTTTTGTTGTCTCCAACCACTGGATTACGATTCTCGTTTTGCAATGCATTTGAAAAATTACTCTTTCCCGTGTGCTTGGTTATAAAATGCGTTTATACTCGCATTTATTTCCATGAATGTATGAGTTTTTATATATGAATATTACGACTGTGAATTCACGAGACTGACCGCATTGCATGCAAATATTTTGTGCAAGTGAAAATTGATGCGGATTGGCCGAGAATGCAATTTTTTTTTTATGAAAAATACGATTTAAATATTATTGTTTAGTTCACAACTAAAGTATCTTTCCATGAAAACAAAATTGCTTTTCCATTTTTTTTGCAAATTTTATTTATAATTTAACATTTTTTCAAGCTGATACTTTGGAAATTAATTAAATTTTGTTGTTAAATTCATTAAAATATATCATACTTTGCCTTATCCACTAATGAACCAAGATTGATAATAAATTATTAAATTAAAGTTCCTTAATATCTCTAAATTATCATAAATAAAAAGTCGTTTGAGAGACTCTATTTGTTTAGTTTGGCTCCAGGAGTCCTACAAATAAGTTTGTTGTGTGAATACTTTTACATTCTCGTTTTTAGTACTCATGAATCTATAACTTGAAGTACAAAATGCAATTTTGAAGAAACTTTCCAGCTTCAAAAGTGCCCTTTATGCAGAGAATTGGTTTGAACGATTGTGAGTGGATTGTTGAGTCAAAAGAGAATAAACGATTAGGGGTTGTAATTGCATGGAAGGGTATGTGAATGAAGAAATGATTCATTCCGGAAAGCCACTTAGATCATTAATAAAAGTTTGTAATGTAACTTCACTAATATTTTTTTGACTGTGTCACCTGTAGAAGATGCACGTGTACAAGAAAACTCTCCAGGCAATGATTTACCCGATCTCGTCAACCACACCTCATAACTTTGTTACCTGGACTGCCACTTCTCCGACTTATTGTTATGAGTGTGAAGGATTGCTTTGGGGCATTGCAAGACAAGGAGTAAGATGCATGGAATGTGGTGTCAAGTGCCACGAAAAGTGCAAGGATCTCCTCAATGCTGATTGTCTTCAAAGTAAGTTAAATTAATTTCATTTGGTAAAAACCTGAAATTTTTAATTTTAACTGAACATGTCGGAAATTGGCAATGCAGGCATTTTTATCGAACACAAAATGCCTAAGTATCAAATTGAGCTAGAAAATCGCATCAAAACGTTGCACAATGAACTAATTTCGCAAAGCGGCGTCCGGGCTGTATATTTAAATTTGAAATTGTATTCTAATATGTACTTATTAATTGAGCGTCCAGATCTGATAACTCGCTGTGCGCGCGAATACGGATAAAAGTATTGTTTTAACGTCTCTTTGGACGGAAATTTTGAAACTCACAAAGTTAATTTTTTACAAATATAAGCTTGTAGAATATGATGAGACGGAACTTTTTTCTATCTTCTGGTTTTTCATCAGATAAGTATTTTTAATAATAAGCATGAATAACTAAAAAAAATTATTCCCTAAATTCACTCAGCACGATCGGGCAGCGTACTCGTCACTGATCGCCTTTGGCGGCGTCGCATGCTTTCTTGTAAAATGGATATTTTCGCCAATTTTCGATGAATGGATCTCAAAATTTCCAAAACCTTCCTTCAATAGTGAGGAACAAATGCCTCACTGGGAGTTGTTTCAACTCTGAAGTCCCCTCGATACTTTTTGTCGGCGAAACTAACAAAACGGGGTTACCGATCTGTCTTAATTTACAATTAAATATGTTAGGGACAATTTCGCTAAATCAAAATGTTACTAGCTAGGAACTTCGATAAAGAGAGAGACGGCCGAGAATTGTCCTAGGGAGTAGTTCGTGCTGGCGATCGATACGAGCGAGTCACTTACATGTACTCGACGTTTATCAATTGAAATAAACTGTTTAAATATCGTTTTACATCCGTGCGTATTCAGTTTAATCTACCCGACGTAAATGCCCTTTATCAAATATTATTAAATAATAGGCGATTTTGAGTTTTTTCTTCAGTTCCTAAAAAGTAATTGAATTTTGGGAAGAAATATTATCTGTTTTTCATGCTTATTATTAAAAATACTTATCTGATGAAAAAAAAAACAGAAAATAGAATAAAGTTTCGTCTCGTCATTCTCTAAAAGCTTATATTTGAAAAAATTATAATTTTGTGACCTTTAAAATTTCCGTCCAACGAGACTTTTGGACAATACTTTTACCCGTTTTTGCGCGCTCATTGAGTTATTCGGTCCGGACGTTCAATTAATGATACCGTGTATTAATATTATTACATACATAATTGAAGTACTCAATAATGACAAATAATAACAACATTAATGGTAAATGGACATTTGAATACATAAAGTGTTTCTACATGTAAAATTTCAGAACTAGACAAGTCTACTTTCATTTAAATG
This sequence comes from Andricus curvator, assembly GCA_932195095.1. Taxonomy (NCBI): domain Eukaryota; kingdom Metazoa; phylum Arthropoda; class Insecta; order Hymenoptera; family Cynipidae; genus Andricus; species Andricus curvator. The sequence goes on from CAKNYM010048527.1 coordinate 29,410, forward strand.
ATTTAAAATCTTCTAAATTTATGTTCTAAATTTATCGAAGATTCATTTTTAATATATCGAAGGGACATATATTTATTCTGAAGAGTAAAAAATTTCCAATTCGCAGAGAATTTTGGTTTGAAGTTGCTTTCAATTTCCTGTAAATATTCTCTACTAACATTTCCTATCCGAATGTAAGTAACTGCAGGTTTCGTAGACTGATTTTTTTTATTAATTTGTGCTAATTTTAGGTTTTAATTCGCCAGTTCAATATTCGGGTCATTATAATCAGTCGTAATTATGTTTTCTTGTAAATGTCTGAAAACAATACAATTTCAATTATTAATATCATTCTTAATAACTTATTGTAGCGATCTATTTTTAAAAATTGTATCTAAATGATAATTGCAACCTCTTCGTAGACTAGCTCCAACTCCAAATAACCCCATTTCTCAATTTTTAAAATTCTCATTTTTTAACGGCTTTCACTGTCCATTTATTCGATTTAGTATATTTTAAGTGGATTAAATTTAAAATTCTTGCAAAACCATCACGATGATTTCACGATGAATTTACGATTTCACAACGTTATACAAATGATTAAACGTTAGCAATGTTCGTACCTAAATAAAATTTTAGATTTTTGCAGTGAAGTTGCACCTAATATCACTTTGAGCTCGAGAAATGTTCACAAATTTCAAATAGTAGATTTATCAGATTTATCATGCCATGCTCAATATCATTCCACTACAAATCAATTAACAACATACGTTTAAAAGTTATTTATTGTTAAATAACAATAAGATGCCAAGGTGTACTTAGTTAATTATAAGGAAATTTATTTATTACACGTTGACACTTCAGTTTGTTTCAGTTAAACTCCCATTGTTGCCATACGAACGGTATGGTGGTTTATTAAACACTCTCAAACACAATATATTGAAAATCCCTACAAAAAAAACCCCGAAGTTTTAATTAAAATCAGTAAACCTAACAATCTTAGAATACAATACATATGAAAACATATGTATTTCATAAAACTGACAGAATGTCTAAAATGATAGGAAATAAGAAATTCACACTATCAAAACAAGAACATTTTTCTTATCATGTTAGGGGTCATTCACAAAATACGTGATACATTCAGGGGAGGGTGGGGGTCTATCAAAGTATCATTCTCCATTTCAAAAACAATGAAAAAACATCACGCAAGGGGGGAGGGTGTTAAAAGTTCGTGAAAAATGTATCACGTATTTTGTGAATGGCCCCTTGACACTTGATCTGGTCCAAATCTGGCGCTGATTAGCCTTCCAATACATACCAATTTTTAACGTCTCGACTGCACATCTCTCTAAAGTTTCATTCACTACACTCTGAGATAAATTGAACCTATCGTATTTTAAAATTACTGCATTTTACACCTATCAAACCGATTGCAGCAAAAAAATTGGGGGCACACTTGAAACATACAGTAGTCCTGGGTCATTTTGACCCAGCGTGTAGTCAATAGCTTATATGTCTGTCAACCAAATTTAATTTCGTACAAATTTCGAATTTATAAAAAATTTGCGGTAGTTTGGTGGGTAGCGCTTGCTATTTATAAGTTAGGCGGTTAGGGTTCGATTCTCGGTGCTTGCGAATTTTCTGCAAATGCGTTTTTCTAGAATCATATTTGATGTGCAAGTTAGGATACTTTAAGATCTATCTACACTTCCGACAGAAAGTTTGGGTACATTTCCTTTGAGTGTTAGAAAATTCATACTTCACTTCAGACTAGAATATTTTGCGTCGAATAAGCCTACGTGACAATTATTTTGATCAATGAATCAAAAAATATTTAGCTGCAAAGTTAAAAGCTTTCTTGCTTAAGTGAACATTTTGAACTCTTGAGTTCAACTTTTTGACAAATCTAGAAAAGTATACCTGACAATTTGAAAAAAATCATAAAATCAAGATTAAATCCTACTCTTTTAATGTGAATCAAGAGCACAATTAAATATTATGTAATTGCTGGGTATTCATACAAAATATTTACTCGTACAATATTATTTATTGGGAGCACGGAGTAATAATAAGGAAACCGATCATGCTGTACAAAGCGCCTCGAGTTTTGACTGCGGTAACTGCACCTTGATTGCCCAGCTCAGACATTCCTAATCAGCACATTATGGCCATTCGGGCATGCGCACTGTGATCTGCTATCTCCTTTTCTCCCACGAGAAGTGTGCGAGTGAGCGCCGTGTTTAATGACAACTGAAAACTGAAGTTACGTTCCCGTAAATATTATTAATATTTAACTGAACACTTTTAAAATTAGAAGTTCAATTATTTCAATTTTAAGTCGTTATAAATTAATAATTGTTCAATTGTTATTTATACACTAAAATTTGTTTTAAATATTTTCTTAAAATTGTTTTAAAATTGAAAATCACTTTAAATTCTCCTAGTTATTTTAAATAAAAAATTTTATTATCATTTTTGCCACTTGCTTATTTAATTTTTCAACTTGCACTTAACTTTGCAAAAATTGTTGCCATAAGTTGCAAGACATTGATATAACCTCAATTGCTGTCGTTGTTGTCATCACGGAGTGGTTGTCTTGCACTGGCGCTCACTCGCACACTTCTGGCGGGAGATAAGGAGATACCAGATCACAGAGCGCATGTCCAAATGGCCATAGTGTGCTGATTAGAAACGTCTGAACTCGGCAATCAAGGTGTTACCACAGTCAGAACGCATGTACGGAGATCGGTCTCCTTATTATTACTCCGTGGTTGGGAGCCATAAGTCCGAGATTCGTCGTTAACCACGAAGGAATAGTAAGGAGTAGTATCCCTGTAAGTGGGGAGTGGGACGAGCGACGTCCAAGAATTCGTTAATGCTTGCCACGAATGAAAACTTGAGAGCAAGATCGTGCACATGCGCACTGGCGGTTAACATGTAAACGATGTCAACACGCGTTGGAAGTTTTGAACTTGTGTATTGAACGAACATAAACAAACGAACATAACCTACATATGCATCGAGATGTCAAAATATAACATAGGGGAGTGGGTGTAACACGTGACTGCGAAAACAGCTGTGCGCATGTGCACGATCTTGCTCTCAAGTTTTCATTTGCGGCAAGCATTAACGAATTCTTGGACGTCGCTCGTCCCACCTCTGCTTACCAAACACATAGGGTGATACCACTCCTTACTATTCCTTCGTGTCGTTAACCTTCATTTTTTGTTAGATGCAACTTCAGATTCCTTTATATTCCATTGTTTATCTTATTGAAACTGAAGTTGAACCTCATAAAACATGAAGATCAACGACGAATCTTGAACTTTTGGTTCACAAAAATTAACATTGCACGAGAAAATATTTTGTATGAATACTCAGCAATTATATTACATTTAATTGTGCTCTTGATTTAGATTAAAAGAGTAGGATTTGCTCTTGATTTTATGATTTTTAGTAACACTTTTCTATATTTGGCAAAGAGTTGAAATTAATATTTCAAAATGTTCAGTTAACTAAAAAGACTTTTAACTTTGTACCTAAATATTTGTTGACGCATTTCGGTCTACACAATTTTGAACATCAGGCTTCTGGAAGTAAATACAATTTTATTTAGTCTTACGTTGACTATTTATCTTTTATTTTGTATTCATGTATTATTTATATTACTGATATTCATTTATTATTTCTTTATTTACTTGTTACTAAACGGTCTAGCTAGCAGCTGACCATGCAGTCTTACCTGGGGCTGGCCAGTGCCGGACGATTTTTTCACGCGAAGAGACGTTATGTTTGGGACAGCAGTACGTTTTGGAAAAAGTCAAATTAAATATATTAAATCAAGTACAAACTTTTGTTGACTGATTAAAGCTGTTCCTTTGGAGTGTAAAAACATGTTTAACTAATAACAAAGTTTATACTTGATCTTGTATGTTTAAATGGACTTTCTTTCAGACGTACCGTCCTTACCTGTAATTATTTTATTCAGTTTCAAATCAAGTCAATATCAAAAATTAAATTTCTGGAAAAGAAATCTCAAAATTATATTCAAATTATAAAAAATTATTGAAAGCAATTTTTGTTTGTAGATTATGAAGGAATTAGTTTTAATTCAACTAATATTAATCTTTCATCCTTTCAAAATGTTTTTTTTATTGGGCGTTTTCATTTCTTTATTCAATTCTAATTCCCTTTTATTCAAGGAAATTTTAAATTAATTTAATTTGATTGCTTGTTTCTTACATAAAATTTGAGATAAAATCATTGCAACTTTGTATTAAAATTAGAAATTTCGGACCTGAAACTGCTATAGTGATCTTCAGTGAAATGCTCAATGTATTTTCATGAGATATTTTATGCTAAGGTAAATTCGCCTTTTGGCTGAGCTACCATTGTGAGCACATCAAGACGCGACGAACCGGACATAACGTAATCTTCTTAGTAGGTTTAATTTAAGAATTTTTGCACAAATGACAGTCAAGCACCAACATATTTTGTGTGTTACAGAGTCAGCCTTCTTGGTTTAATTATATTCATAAAATTAAAACTTGTATCAAAAACTTAATCATTATTATTGAAAAGTACAATTTATTGTTTTATAGTGAGAAGGAAAAATCAAGTATATAGGTACAAGTTCACAGAAGACTGATGATATTAAACTATCCATACAAATTATTATATTTCATTTTAAGTTTTATTAACTTAAAAATTTTTGAATTGACGCAATTTTTCTTACAGATTTAAATTTAAAAAATGTTAAGGTCATGTAATACATTATGTCACATATTACAGACCTGCCCATGTATTTTTTTTCTCCAACTTACAATTAGGGAAATGAGGATAATGGAATTATTTTTTTAATCGCTTGATAATATTATTGCGCATGGTGGGTTGGCCAGTTTAAGTCGCTGGCTTTCAAGAAAACATATTTTTTAAATATTCACAATGTTCACCTTTTACGCAGGTATATAAATTTCGACAAATTTGGTGGCGGCTGAGATACTTATTCCTTTTCATTTATTACAAGTGTCTGGTGCCAGTACAGTCGAACAAAGACGAAAAAAATAATTATGCAATTTATGAAGATTATAAAAAGATTTGCATGGTGGTACTTCTAAGTGACATAATGTAAATTAAAATTTGGGATATGCGCAAGGTGAGAAAACAAGTCTTTGTCAAAAAATATTTTATTATGCAATGTAGGTTACCTGCTAGCAGTTAATTGTATGCTCTATGAAAGTCTGAAATAGAAATCAATTTAATTTTCATTAAATTAATTTTGAATAACTTTAAGTTTCTAAAATAAAGATACATGTAATAATTAAATCATAAGCCCCTGCTCATCGATGACCTACATTACCTAATGCAATTTCATTTGGTATGACTTCTGCTATCTTCTGATCTGGCTTATATTCCAAATTTTAATTTCTTTATTTCACTTAGAAATAACTTGTTGGAAATTTTGGTATTATCTTCCGAAACTAAATAAATAAGTTGTTCCTCTCTGGTCAACTGCAAATGAACGACACTGGTATGTGTAATAAGTGAAAATAAATAATCTTACCGCCAGCTGCCATCTTTGTATAAATCTAAATACAAGAGCAGTAAGGTGAACATTGTAAATATTACAGAAAAGTGTTTTTTAAAAGCAAGCAACTCAAACTGGGCAATCCATTATGCGCCAAAATATTATCTATCAATTTAAAAAAAATTAATTTCGATATTTTCATTTCCTTATTGTAAGTTGGATGGGGGGGGGGTCATGGGAAGGTCGGTAACGCGTGACATAATGTATTACATGCCCCAAATTAAATCATGAGATTTGCTTTCTAAGATATGGTAATATTTTATTTTGAACACTTAGTATTCCACATCTTATTATCTCCTAGAATATGTTTAAATTGAAGTATAATTTCCATTGTGCAAGATCAAGATTAAACCGGTACAAAGTTTTCGCTCGTGTGATGAAGTGCCCTCGGCATTAATTATCAATGATAATAGTTATTCACAAGGAAACTTGCCTCTTTAATCCGAGAGCTTCGTAAAAAAAAAATTCACTATATTCATAGAAGCTGAATAAAAAGCATAAACGATCGCTATCATCTCCAGTTACTTTAATTTTACCTCTAGTCTAGATAAATTGAATCGTCTATTTGCAAAACCGGCCATCTCCAAAAAACAAAATTGTTGGGGAAAACTGATTTTCTGTCACACTTAGCCAGAATAAGATGGGAACGAAAACTCTTTGGTTGTTAAGACATTAGGGCAGTATGTTTCAAAACACTTTTCCTATTTCTTGCTTGATTAAAAGGAACTTCTTCAACAAACTTCTTTATCCTTAAGTATGTAGGTGAACAGTACACGAAACGAGCGGCCACTTCCAGCATGGAGATTTTACCGGTTTTGCAGCAAATCTTGATTTTCGAACGCATATAAAACAGGGATTTGAACGGTTTTTTCATGGTTTCTTGTTTCCAGTTGATTAAAAAGTTCACTTAGTACTTAAAAAACTGAGAAAAACGCATTTCCCAAAATCGAGGAGTTGGCCGGTTTTGCAACTAGACGATTCAATTACAGTATAAGTATTCGATCCTCTTCCATTCAATTATAATTTTATTTTAAATACTTGTAGTACTTTATGATTTAGAATTATTTATTGTCGCACTCGTTTAAGAATAAATTGTAATTATATTTAAAAATTCGTTACTATTTTTAATTATTATTCAACTCTTACAGATGAATTGAAGGTAAATACTCAAATAAATCCCATGAAATGGAAATTTCTTTTTTCAGTTTTGATGAAGAGCTTAGCACAGTCAAGAAGACTGATTAATCTTTAAATATCGCATGTCCATCATGAAAACCGTTTTGGAGACCTCAAACTTTTTTTTAATGTGAAAAAATACAGAATAATTCACTCACAAAGAGAAAAAAACCGTGCTTCAGCCATTCGAAAGATCGAAAGCCCGATTGTAACCAAAAATAATTTTCTCCATACACTTCATATAGAGAGAGCTCAATTTATTTTTATAGGCGATGCAAAATTTATGGCAGTATCTGAAATCGATAACCATTGATACTGGGAATCACTCTCATTTTAACTTCTGAAGTCTTTAAAAATAGTTGTAATATTATAACAAAATTTAATATGTAATAAATTTCGTGAAATAAAATAAGATCAAGATAAAATAATAATTTACTTAGTGGTTTTTAAAACTTCTGGTCAAGTTCTAATTAACACATTATTAACAATGAACAGCTAATTAGCAATATTCTGCCCAATTGAGCCACATTTTTTACATAACAACCATAGATTTTAGCAGGTGGGCGAGCCCTGATCCATCTCTCCCTCTTCTATATTCTGCTCCTTGCGTCAGATAACACCCGTATTTTGTCAACAATATGCTGCTTGATTGTCAGCAGCTTTGACTTGTTCAGTGTGTGATTGTAGATCCTCAGTTCTTGGGCGAACTTTCGAAACCTTTTCATGAACGGTCTACCAGATGTTAGGTAGTCATAATCACACACTGAACACGGCACGCATGCTGTCTTGCCCGTCCAATCTTCTTGTTCAGTTGATGCAAGCGTCTTTTGGTCTTTTGATCCATCGTCGGTTTTAGCCTTCGATTTGAATCAGCCAAAGCTCTCGCAGCACCATAAACTAAGCAATTGATGGTCCAGAGGTCGGACTCCCGCGGAAAATCTTCACGAAGGGAGGCATCCATTTCAGCCAGATCTTGGGGCTTAGGAGGAACCTGCATGTTAATGTGACCCCTTGTCCTGACATCGCGATCATCGTAAGAAGGTGCCAGCTTTCCGCGGTTGGTCTTAATGTCGCTTCCTCATCTTCAGCTGCAGCTTGTTCAAGCAGCGGTTGGGGAAGCACTCCGCGTACATATCCATTTATCCGGAGGTAGGCGCGTTGATTTCGCAATGATTGAATCGAAACGTGCTGAAGCTCTGGGTGTTTCTGGCACCCCAGAGTATGCATACGCGCCATAAAGCCTCCGTGAATAGGGATAATGCTCATATCGTAGCAGTCCAGCAAGTCATCCTTGAGTTGACTCATCCACTCGAAGTAAGCGTTTCGCCGGTGATCGGCACTTCTTACAGACCCATTGTCGGGTGCTCTGCGCGTTCGATCGTTTTGAACCGCATCTACAACTTTTCGGTGGTTTGGTAGTGTCATTGTTGTTCCCATGAGCAGCTGGGGACAGGGTTTGCCTATTCTTGTAGAGCCCCGCATGCAAAGATAAGGCTGCATGCTCGGAGAGGTCGCCCGGTATCCCAGAGTCACCGTTTAAGACACCTCACCCAGGTGCCATTCAGCTTTCGGCGCGGTTGTTACGCCTCCGCTTGGGGGTTATTTCTTTGGGACTATCCCTGGACAATTCTCCGCGACTGCTTAATAATTATTGTAATCATATTTGGCAGAAAACCTTGGTACAGGGACCCTCCATCCGTAACCCAAGGATGCGTTCAGTTGCGTGACTTTGTCATAGACCCTTCAGTTCGATTCCAAATGAATCGAAACCGAAACCGAAAATATATAAATATATATATATATATATATATATATATATATATATATATATTAATTAATTTTTTTTAACTTGTTCTCGGGTGAATCGGGTTTTTCATCATCAGCCACGAAGTAAGTCAAGTTCCTGATGAGATCAGGATGTTATAAACTCATTTACTACGATGTTTAGAATCTCTTGCGATGATGTTGTATTAAGTACAAAATTAGGAGCATGGTGTAGTTTTTAGTTCGTTTCTTACCGCTGTTTTCCTTACACAGTGCCCGCGAGTGTTGCAGGTGACATTAGTCGCCTCTTGCGACTTGCGTGCACATTGCCTGTGGTCAAAATGGCAATAGGGTGAATAGATGCATGTTTCACATTCATCTATATTGTCCTTACTTGATGCCTTAGCTCGCTTTACTTATGGATCTTGGTTGTATAGGTTGCCTGCAAATTCCGGTTAAGTGGACAAGCAATGTCGATGATGTAGACTCTTCCACCTCTGGATAGTCCGGACAGTAACATCTCAATATAAGATGTAATCTTCGTTCTCTAAAACGGATACTGGAATGTATCTATAGAAAGGCATCCATTCTCTTAAGAGTCCTAGGTTAAGGGCAAGTTGTTAATGTATAATGCCCGCCACGTCATTATGTCTGTGCGTATATTCTCTCTGAGCCATCAATAATGTGCTCGATGAATTCTTTGGTATCTCCACATAATCGGCACCGGTCAACCACGTCTTGATGTTACACGTCTTTGTGATAATTTCTGGTGCTGACAACACTGTCCAGAATCGCAATGACGAATCCTTACGTTTCTGCAAGCAGAGCGCCCTTTTTGAGCCAAATATTGGATGCCTCACTATCCACTTCATGTTGATCTAACGTTTTGGTGTGCTCGCCGTAGATGACTTTTGGTCTAAATTGCGTTTCTAATTTCTTTATGCTTTCTGCCCTGATATTCAAGGCCTCCTCTGAGGAAAAATTCAAGGGCGTGTAATCGAGATCCGTTTTAAAGATGGTGTAGGCAACATCTCGCTTAATTTTAAAATAGTCTGGCAACTGTATAACTTATGACTTACACAGTTTCTTGACATCCACAATGCCCCTAATCCCTCTATGTCGCAGTAGAACTGCCCTTTCAATCGCCGACTTACTGTGGTGCATTCGGTGCTTTGTCAGTTTTACGCGGATGTTTCCATTTAACCTTTCAAGGTCGGTGTTCGACCATTTAAAGAGCCTAAAGTAGTACGTAAGGAGAGGGATGTCATAGTTGTTGATTGTCCTGTTCTTGTTTGCCGAGTTGAGTGAACTCTTCAAGCCAATCTGAGTCTTGTTGTGAAGGCAGTCGTCAGGCTTTTCTTAACTATCGTACGCTGAACACCCTTGGATTCGAGAAATCCCAGGTATTTATATGACTCGCCCTCAGCCATTGCCTCGATGTCATTCTCGTGCTCTTTCTTTAGGTCTACGGTCGCTAATTCTCCTCTGGTTAAATGCACTGTTTTGCATTTATCTAGTCCGAAATCCATGTGGATATAATTGGAAAACTGCTTTGTGACATCGATCACTTGCTACAGTTTGTGGTTGGAATTAGCGTATAGATTAAGGTCATCCATCTATAGAAGATGGGTCAGTTGATGATCATCCTCAATATCATGTATTTTGAACCCATGAGACATGCTATTTAGTGTTTTTCTCAATGGGTTCAACGCTAAACAGAACCATTATGCACTGAAAAAGTCTCCTTGATAGATACCCGTCCTAATGCGCATTGATCTAGTTATCCTTGGTTGTCCATTATCAAAAGACTTGATTCTTGTACCCCGAAGCATCATCACACGACAACTTTTGCCGGATCGTCATATTGATTTCATCGCAGACTGTAACCATTTATCTCACGGTCGTGGGATGTGGTTACGGTTGAAAAGTTACCGCGATTTCGCCGAGAGGGGATACCATTTTCTATAATGGCACCCGCTCCTGGTGATATCCCGCAATTGTCCTTATGACAACATTTCAACTATACATACCAGCGCAGGGTCCCCCTGGGAACAACTGCTATTTATGAAAATGACACTGGCTTCCAGTAGAACCGCGGTACATCACACCTATGGCCACGTCTCACGAACGTGAGATAAGTGACCACAGGGCACGGCGAAATCACAAAGACAGGTCGGCGAAACTATCGTGTGTCTTGAGGACACGAGGCCACCTAAGGGTGACAGCTCTCTGTATCCATTTCGCAAGTTCCTCGGCATGTTTTTAGCACACGGGTATGGCTTTGAGGTTACAAACCAGCGATAGCTTCGCACCTCCGAGAGCACCGAACACAAGGGCAATCATTTTAGCCGAATATTGTAGGTACAGTCGCCGAAGCTCCCTAATAGTGTATTGATACCTCTCCCCCTTTTCCTTCTCCTTGGAAGTAATGTAGTTCGTTTTTCGAAATCTCTGGGAGCGATGTCGGGCCTCGAGTGTGCAATGGAGACTGCTGTCCAAAAAAATATATGTACAGATAGTTAGAAAAAACATCGGATTGACGAGAACTGAGAGTGAAGGAAAAAATAAGAGAAAAGAAAGCTTTTACAATTTCTTTAATTCTCTCAAATTAATACCACATCCACTTAGTTTCAAAATTTTTAATTTATCCTATAAAATTTAGTTTCAATTATAAAAAATTGTTTTTCAGGTTTTAAAATTAAAATCCCTCAAATGTAATAACTTTTACAAGGGTTGAAACTTAAGGGAAAATATAAGTAAAACAACCAGCTTGAAATAAAAATGGGCTGACGGAAATTCAAGCTAAAATGTGAGTAAAAAGAGACGCCGAGAAAGGCGACCAACAATTCTAGGCAAATACACAAAGCTCGTACTGAAATAGTAAGGTTAACGAAAAAGGGACAAGTCGAGTGCGAACACTTCTTCTCTCTCGCTAAAAAAACAACGAATTCTCGTCTGTGTGAAACCTTTCTTTCAAATAAAGAATAAGCAAACAAGTAGGCACCCATTATTTTCATCTAACCGCCCTTCTTTGAAAAAGAAAGATAAAAATGCCTTGCTTGATGTTTAAATTGGCAATTGCTCTTTTATAAAGATAGATATTTTTGTTTTCAATTGCTTCTGTATGAGGGTAATTGAAGAAAGATCAAACAATGATGTTTTTATTGCCACAATGCATGATATAAGAAACTTACAGTTGATAAGCTGAAAGAGAAATACATTATTATAAAAGGTGTTAATTGCTTATTGGTAAGTTCATCGCGAAGTACAAAGCTTAGGAGCCTTTGCTCTTGTTTCCTTTATATATAACTATCGTTTCATGTTCCAGGAGCGGCCGAGAAGAGTTCGAAGCATGGAGCGGAAGATAAAGCGAATAGTATAATCACCGCCATGAAAGAGAGGATGAAGCAGAGGGAGCGAGAAAAACCGGAAATCTTCGAGCTTATCCGGTAAGTCTGCTTTTAATGCTTCAATAATTTTCGTTTTTATTTTGAGAAACCACAATGATCTAAAATGTATTCACTATCTTGTTCTTTGAAATTCTTTTCAAAATCTCTAACAATTCTCTACCAAGATTTCGAGGATCCAAAATTGAATCAACGCTAACATAACTTTAAACTTATTCTCACTGAATAGCTTACTGAATATTTTTTCCTTAATAATATATTGATAGAAATAACAAAATACGAGTATTTAAATGATGATATAAATTATATTAAATAGACGCAGAGTGTCTACTTCCTAAATTTGTAATCACCCAATAAAAATCGCATTTAATAATTATTATTGCATTATCCCTCGTATAATTCGAACCCAATATTATTTGCTCCTTTGGAAAATTTGTTTCATTCGGTTGGAATATAGACAGGCACATCTTCGTTATCTATGCACCGTGAAAGTTGTAAATTAATTACTCCAACATTTCAATTTTAAAATCAGGTCAAACCATTGTTTTCCAAAGAAGCTTAATTAAAGTTGCAATTAAAAGTTGAGAGTAGATTTGTGATTTTACAAAAGCCATTGTTCTTACCTGTCGGTCACAATTCGCAAGAGTACATAAAAAGGCCTCGTCTATTTTTATCGATCTAATTACAATATTAATGAAAATTCCGCAACTTAGACTCTGCAGATAGAAGCAAACTCTTATGAATTTTTTTCCAAGTCTTTGTGGACATTTTTATCAGTGTTTCCATTAAAAATTTCAACCACTGGAACAGATGTTTTCCCTGGTAATAAAATGTCCATAATTCGGGGCTTTTAATGCACTTTTTATCAAAGTCTCTCTGATTTTTTTCTTTTAGAAAATGTGAGTGATAAATAATGTATAGCTACATTTAATCGATTGGAAATAAGTTTTAATTTTGAAGTGTTTACAATTTTCAATCATATCGCCAGGCTGTCTAATTTAAAAAAATATATTTCCCTATTTTTAAACAGACGGTGGTAAATTCTACTGAGCGCATAATTTAATATCTAAATTATTTGCTTAATTTAGCGTTTGGTCGTTATTTTCGAAATGATTCCAGCAATTATAAATGTCCGATGACTATGCAAATACGTATATTGTGTATAGTGTGCTTACTGCCACTTGAGACCACTTCGATAATGACAATCTACGCTCATTAATTTTACGTAATCTTCTATTAAAAAGGTTTAAAAATGTAAATAATTGGCCTAATAATATATAGCTACGATAACATTCATCGGAAAATCGATAAACTTGATTCATATCATTTATGACTTGCTATTTGCTAAACATTAACAGCTTACCTCGGAATCATAAAAAACAGAAAAAGAATGTATCGGAAATTTTCAAATAGGAATTGGAATTATTGTTAATAATAAGATCAAATATATATGATGCTCTTGAGCCAACAAATTATTTAGAAGCTTCAGATTGAAAGACCACAAATTTCAATTGTTTAATATTGGATAGGCTTAAACATAAAAAAATGTAGGGGCTTTGTTATTTCAACTATTTGAAATTCAAAACATTTCATTTTTACTTCAGAAAGCTTGGGGCCGTTCAAAGATTACGTGACGTTTTTTAAGGGATTTCTAGACCTCCTGTATATAACTCTTCTTAACACGCTAACCCCCCCCCCTCGTATGTTACGTAAGGTTGAAATTAAAAAAAAATTTGATTTACATCTAAAATATACATCGACTTTAGAAACTTACAAAATTTGGATCTCAAACATACGTATAAAATGCGGTAAAAAACAATGTTTTTGAAGATAACATAATCCATGAAGGAAGCGTTACGTGACATCAACTTTCGACACCCCCTTCCGATGTAATACATAGAAACAGTTGGCGACCCCCCCCCCCCTACATAATGGGCAAAAACCTAAAAAGCCTTCGAAATATAATCATTTTAAACTGAAAGATTTAACTTAAAACAAGTAAAAATGTAAAGCTTAGATCTTCTAACGATTCAGAATTGCAACTCTAAAAGTTTTTAAGAATTTAAAAAAGGAGTCACTAAAGTTTCATTGATTTAAATTTAGAAGCTTTTAAGTATAAGAAAGATACCTTCGTCTAGTCAAGTTGGATGCCAATTCTTCAAATTTAGTTTGGGGTCATACAAAAGTTAGAAAATTAGAGCCCTTCAGATCATAATAACGAAATATTTTGTTTCTAGAATTTTCTTCATAGAATACTTGAAGATAGAAACACTGACAAATTTGTTGATATGTGTATGGAAGAGGAGCCCTTTAATTTGATATAATCGTGACTTCTAAGTGTTATAGGTGAGTTTCACCAGCCTATCCCTCACACACTTATAATTTTAGACTTTTTTTACACTACTGAATTGCGTCGCAAATGCTGATGCGATTTTTCTAAAATAATAACATTTTTTGTAATTCATCAAAACCGTCTGTCATAACTTTAAATGCACTCAAATGCACCTTCAATACAAAATGTTGCACAAACTAATTAAGAAATATCTCCTCTTGGGGAGAGGCCAGTGTGGTGTAGGTAGTAAAATCTCTACAGTGATATTCAATCAAAAATAACGGACAGTCTTCAATTACGCTTATATGCGTCACAAAACTTTTCTGTATGTTTAAAAAAATGTCTAGGATGAAAGTGATCCACCTCACGTTTATAACACCAAATTACTTTAATTTGAAATATCAAAGTCGATAATAGGATTTCAAATGCGCTAATGTACGCCGCCTTCAAAATTAAGGGAAAAAAAATGATTCACCCTTTTTCATCAATCCACTTATCATGGATCCACCCCACGCTGATAGCAACTATGTATGAAATCACATACAGGACATGAGCGCATTTGAAGTTGTATCGGAAGGGATGCAGATAATTTCAAAATTAAACCATATTTTTGAAATTGTCATCACTTTCCAAAGTGCTATGACCCCTATATCTTGGACAATTTTTTAGATATGCAGGAACATTTTGTAGCCCATATGAGCGCATTAGAGGTTGTGTCGGAAGGGCTGCAGAGAGTCTTAAGATTAAATGAATTTTTTTCATTTGTATCGTTGACAACACGGTTATCAATGTGGTGCTAACTTTTTGCTTGATAGCGCATACCTGCGCATTTAGAGTTCTTTAAGGTCATTCAGTCGAAAATTTTATTTGTTAAATGGAGAGCCTGGCGGCCCCCCCCCCCCCCCCCGAGTATAGCACTTGCTAAAACTCAAGTTTTCTCTGTGCATAATATTGCATTTGCGGCGCAATTCAGTAGGCTAAAAAAAGACTCAAATTAAAGGGGGGGGGGCAACTGACCACTTGTTCATTGCATAAAAAGAAAAGGCTTTAAATTTCAAGAGTCAAGATTCAGATTCTAGTAAGAAGTTATGAATTGCAAACAATTAGTTTTAAATCATTTAAAATTGGAGAACTTCAAGTTGCATCAATTTAGAATAAAAATATTCTGAATTAATCGAACTTAATTTGTATGAAAAATATCAAGAAAATAAATCAAAAGCCTTAAATTTTTTTAAAAATTACTAATGTTATTCTATGAAGTAATTAAAAACGCAAAGTTTGAAATTCTAAATTAGAATTGGAAGGAGAAGTTACACGCATTTTAAGTAATATATTTTTAAATACTGTATAAAATGCTGAATATTATAGTAAACTTCAACCAAATTTTTAATACTTTATTTTTGAGAAAATATTTTTTTAATGAATTAATGTTACATCTGAAGTGGCGACTAGATTTAAAACGAATTTTTGTAGATGATGCAGAATCTTACGCAAGATTTCACCTAACTCCCTATCCCACAAAATACTGATATAATACTTGAACGGACCCTCGAAGGTTTCAATAATTTGAAAGCCAAAGCCTTCAAATTTCCGTAATCTGAAATTGAAAGCCATCCATTTGCAAGGATAGGAAACACTCATCATTTCAAATTAGAATTACAAAAAGTACGATAATTCTGCAGCTACTAATGAAAAGTCTGCTTACTGGATAATTTGATATTAAAAGAGATTATTTGAAATTTAAATGTAGCGACTAAAATTTGCAACGAAACAACTAATAAACGGAATTCAATTTATAATAAGCTGGAAGTATTATATTTTAAGGAAATAAAAACTAATTAAAACTAAATATTAATAATAAATATCATATATTTTTGGAATCATCATTTTTGGATTCTCGAAATTTAGTACGAATTTATTCTTCTCCACGCCGAGAAAAGTTGTTGCGAATTTCGTGTGGGACGCTGTTACTATTTCCGTCAGCGAATATTTAATGCGATATAGGCACAACAAGCGACGCAATATAGTATGAAATAGTGCTATTATAGTATGACAGTGATCAGTGTGAGAATAGTAAGACAAAAAGGCAAAAAAGCCATACCCAGAGAGTACAGATTTCGTACGTTTTTCATATTGAAGATTGTCATATTAAAGTCGCTTAAATTCGTGCAAGAGAAGTACGGCGCATGTGTTGCCATTTAAGTATGATACGGTTCCGAAGGAAATTCGGAACAAATTTTTCTCGGTGCAACATCGATAAGTTCTTCGAGGTCACGAGGCCGAGGCAGGGGTCGAGTGTAGCGAGATTTGGTACTGTGCCATCAACTAATCGACGACGCCGTTAACAGGTTGATCGACCAACTGCCGTTAATTACGAAAGGTTATGTACATACCATGTCAACAGTATTCGCCGAACTAACTGAAATATGTGCAAAAACGAAAATTCGAATGATGACTCAGTAACCATGCAAAATCATCAGGTTCTGGCTTGTGAAATTGAAAAGTCGTCATCTAACCATTTTTGTTCCTTTTTCGGACAAGTCGAGTTTTTAAGAAATTGCGATTTTAGAGAGAATATTCTAATCCATTCAGTAAGCCTAGTATTCATTAGTGGAATCCTACTCAAGAACATAATAAAATAATTATATTTTTTGAAGACACCTGCCAAAAAAATATAACACGCGGCCAGTTTGTTGAGAAATAATGTCTCATATATGCATATATTATTTTTAAAGAGAATAGGGCATAAATGTTTTTTTGTTTGTTTTTATTTCATGAAATTTTTATCCCCGTTTCAATTTAACGATAATAATTTTTAATATTTCACATTTTACATCAGTTTGAAAAATAATAGGTTGATAGATTGATTGTACGAACTAGAAATTAAAGCACTGCTTAAGAAATTCGTAAGGTTTAACTGGTGGGCGTTCAAATCCTGGTCCCATGTTAATATTCAATTAGTATTTAATTACTATTCTTATGCTTAAATTCCAATCTTGTGTACATGACAGTATGTCATTCGATATATTATATAATGACCTATGGGATATTCCTGATTAAAAATCTAGAACCAATTCATTTGTGAAACCTACGATAGAAAATATTTTTGGAAATAATTTGAAAACTTTCCTCCTAATTATTTTTCGTGCTTCAATCCAGAAATTTAAAATAAATTTCGAAAATCTTGGAAAATTTAACGTTCGCGTTTTTCAAAATATTGAAATCCTGAGTTATATAAAGAGAGTTGAAATTACCCTAATATATTATGTAAGAAACATATTACGAAATATTTTTCACGATAATTGCTTGGGTTACAAATAAACAAATTCCATGGATATGAAAATGTGAAGTACCGAAAATTTACATCACATTTTTTTAAATACTGAATTCGCACAACCAATCCATCGTCCTATATATATTGCATAATTTAACCTGGAAACTCTAACCTAGATAATTGATTCTTTAAATGTAATTAACATATAATTATTTTTTTTTATATAAAAAAACAAGAACTATATGAAATTCAAGAAATATGTTAGAAAAACTATGCACACATTCATGTTTATAAAAAGTACCTTTAAATAATAATCGTCAAGAAAAATATATTTAAAAACAATCTTGAACAAATTGTATCTTCTATCAAATTAATTCCCTCTTTAACAGGAAGTTTCAGTTTAAATTTTAATACTATAAAATGTCCATCTTCAGTTCAATTGTAAATTTAAAATCCTCTCTAAATTAAAATTTGTTTCAAAAAATAATAAGGACTGCGTGAAACATGTTGCTGCTCTCTTTATAGTTCATATGAATCTCTCTGCCAATCTGAAAACTGAAAAGATCCACAGATTTTAAAAGCCTCAGGAAGAAACTAAACGCAAAAAATATTCGCAAAAGACTCGACCCCGTGCGCCGGAAACGTGAGAAAAAAAACAAATAGATGTGGAACAAAATACAGTCCGGAGGTAAAATGTTCGGATAAATCGAAACCGAGTTTATGGTGCCTTCATGTGAATCTCGTGGGAGTTTAGGTCGGTCTTTGGGGTCGACGACAAGTCCCACATTGGTCACATGACTTCAGTGAAGCAATCAGTACTGGATGGCACCAGCAAATGGTCTGCGAAGATCGCCATTACAGGTTTGTCAACTCGCTGTTCTCTCCAGTCGTGAACACATTGCCAAATGACGTATATATTCGTAATTCGTATAATGTCTGTCGTATGTTTGAAGCTTCCCTCATCGGCGAATAAAAATTACCGCTCGGTGGCTGCTGCTGTTCTATATATTTCACTATATGCACATGCCACATATTTTTATTCATTCAATATATACTACGATACCTTGTTTATTACTGTGCCATTTTTCAGCATTATTTTCCTCAATGGATATTTTATAAATGGTACCCTGTCGCCTTTACATTAGGGTGGTTCTTATTGACTGTGTTAATTTTTGTTTTAAAAAGTGTTACACTTCCATCCTGCAGTTTAATACGGTTATACATATCAAAGAAATAAGATGACTACGAATTTTTCATTTCTTTGGATAATATCTAGGTCTTCTGATGAATGTCTTCGACTTTCCAATGTTCTCAACCGAGGATACTACAAAATCAGTTTTAAAAGAAGATAGGTCCAGATTGATGTCAATAACAAATTAGTGGAAACCAATTATAAATATTTTAAGAACAAGAAGTGTTTTTATTTTTTTAAAGAAGAAATAAGTAAATTAGAGCAGATATAAACTATGTGATCTCAGAACATATGAAAAATTATTGCGTTTTATAATCAACAGACAAGAATTCATGATTATAATGAGATGACAAACCCTGCGACAATGACAAAATAACTCGGACACGCCACTCATATAATAATATAAAACAATTAAAAATATATATCAATCGCTCAACAATTAATATACCCTTTTTTCACCATCTAAAATTCGGGATAACGATAGATGTGCTTATTCGAAGATAAGGATCCCTTGAAACATGATTAGGCGAGATGCATGCTTACTAAGGAATCGAATATGCAGTTATGTGGGGTGGCCCAAAAAAGGCTTTTTTTTTTTTTTAAGTTAAAACGCTTTTCGATTTTTGCGACATTTCGGTCATGCCCTTAGAAGAACTCGAGCGGATGATTGTGTGTAATCATACAATTAAATAAAAAATTATTGACACTTTCAATTAGTACATCTATTAGAGTTATAAGAAAACAATTGATTTATTTTTTTATTTTTTGATGTCTATAGGCTATGGGATATTACTGTCTTTTTGCTAATAATTAGAGATTTTCATTCGGCATGCCTTTTTTCAGAATAATATTACTATCAGAACATATTTCTCGGTTGCTAATATACTCAAAAAAATTAATATGTCAACATTCTTGAAACGCAAAAAAAATGAAGCCAAACAATTGGCATTTTTCATATTTTTACTAAAAAATTAAAAAATTGTGCCTCTTATACGGGTCTCCATTATTTAAAAAAAAATGTTTAACTATATACTTGAGTTCTCATACATGTTCAACAAGTTTTGGGCAAGTTTAATTCCAATCAATTAAAAACGTTCTCGAATTACACTGCCCGACGTGACGCGCGTGGATTGAGTATGCATAGTCATTTCGCGTAGTTTTTGGGTCGCTGAAACCGAATCTGGCCATAAAAATGCGATCCTAGCGCAGGTTTTTGAGATATCCTAACCTAAATGTGAGAAAAACACTGTTTTTTGACATATTTGACGTTATGTAGCAACGCCAATTTTTTTCTCTCAAAAGACTGTAAAAAGCATTCAAAAGTACAAGTCTTGATCTTTCAAATGTCGTTGAGTTTGCCGAAATATCTTTTTTTTCGTCGAGATATTCAATTCTGAAAAATTTAAGTTACATAGATTCTGTATGTTTTAAGATACTTTACTTTCCATGACAATGAGATTAGAAGCGAGAGTCTACAAAACCCTAAAAACTCAGAAATTCGGACTGAATTAGATGGGTCTTACGTTTTTGTGGTCGCTGAATCCAAATCCGGAGTCTATTTGACTATCAGGGCAAAGTCGAGGTCGTTTAGAGGTCAAAACAAGAAAAAACTATAAGAGCGCACATAACAATCCTTATTTAACGTTTTAGCGATCGCTGAATCCAAATCCGAGGTCGGATCATCTGATAGAGTCAAACGGACCTCGGATTTTGATTCATCGATCGCTAAAACATTAAATAAGGATTTTTATGTGCGCTTTTAGAGTTTTTTCTTGTTTTGACCTCCAAACGACCTCGACTTTGACCTGATAGTCAGACTCCGGATTTGGATTCAGCGACCACAAAAACGTAAGACCCATCTAATTCAGTCCGAATTTCTGAGTTTTTAGGGTTTTGTAGACTGTCGCTTCTAATCTCATTGTCATGGAAAGTAAAGTATCTTAAAACATGCAGAATCTATGCATCTTAAATTTTCAAAAATTGAATATCTCCACGAAAAAAAAAGATATTCGAGCAAACTCAACGGTATTTCAAAGAGCAAGTTTTTTGAGAAAAAAAAATTGGCGTTGCTACATAACCTCAAATATGTCAAAAAGCAGTGTTTTTCGCACTTTTAGGTTAGGATATCTCAAAAACCTGCGCTAGGATTGCATTTTATGGCCAGATTCGGTTTCAGCGACCCAAAAACTACGCAAAATGACTGTGCATACTCAATCCATGCGAGTCACGTCGGGCAGTGTTATCAACATTTAAATTTCGAAAAAATTATTTTCTTAACATTACAAGCTGTTTTTCTTCAAACTAGCTTATCATATTTAAAAATGTGTGAATTCAAAACTATTTTTCAGGTTTCTATCTACAACTTTCGTTGAAATTTCATTGTGATAAAATGAATAACTATGACAGTACATAAGCATGTAAAATGATTGAAAACTAAAGTCACATGATTTATGTTATATAAGATATTTTACTTAAATATTCAATATGCTCAATAGCTTTTGAAAATATTCTTTATTTATATACTGACTGCACTATGTAAATATCAGTTTAACATGCATACCTTATATTAAAGTAAAAATTATCTTACAACACAAAAATTATGTGAGTGATTTTCATTGTGTATTGTCATGGTTATTCATTTTATAATAATGAAAAGTCAATCAAAGTTGCAGTTATAAACGTAAAAAATAATTTTCATTTCACACATTTGTATAACGATAAGCTAGTTTGAAGATAAATAGCTATTAGGTATTTTCATTTAGCCACCAGCTAACTTTACTTCGTCGAGTGCTGAGAGGAAAACAATGGACCAAATGCAACCCCATTTGTTTAATATCTTTGTAAAAACTAATTTTTTCTATATAAGTGTATTCATTAATTAGTTTTTATTTTCTAAGAACTATTTAATGAAATAATACAATGATAATCATTATTATTTATTACAAACATATACTCGACGAAGTGAAGTCAGCTAGCTTGGTGCACACGATACTTTATGTAACAAAAGCAAAATTTGCAAGTTTATCACATCTAAGGTTTGAGATTATGTTGGCTGGGCCATAATCGTACACGGGCAACTGCGAGTGCGCATGCGCGCAGTACGATTATGAGCTATTTGTTGACAAAAATGGAATTTCTTCCTAAACTTAAGGTTTGAAGTGTTTTTATTTGTCTCTAAAAGAATCTTCGCAGCAAAAATTATGTTTTTGCGACAAACTTCATCTAATCATGCAGCCAAATAATGCTCTTCCAGTCAAGCAAATTTAAGACTTTTTCCTTCAGTAGAGGGGCGGATGATCTTCATTTTTGAGTAAAATTATGAGATTATGACGATTTTTGGGCTAAGTTTTTTGCGTTTAAAAAATGTTGACATTTCGATTTATTTTTCAGTACATCAGCAACAGAGAAATATACTTCGATAGCAATATTATGCTGAAAAAATTACGCCGAATGGAAATCTCTAATTTAGAGATTTTCATTTGGAAATTTCCATTTACAATCAATTTTTTACTTTTGAATATGAAACTGTTCACTCTAAAGTCACGAATAAGACGAATACAATTAAAAAAGGCTTTTTTCGCATTTTTATTCAAAAAGTAAAAATTTATACCCTTTTCAAACTTGTATTTCTGTAGCGTCATGAGCCCACCTAGATGTGACATCACATGATTTCAATATTTTCTAAACAAGCTGGAGGTTCGTGCTTTTTCTTAAAAAAGTGGAAATAAATAAATGCTACGACTGGTGTTTTGTGCCTAAATGTACAAATTCCAGTATTAAAAATTCCTAAAATAGTAGTTTATGAGGCAGGCGCATAAAGCTGGGCTTTTTATGCGAGGAGGATGTTTTCAGCAGGAGCAGTGCATGAGACGTAGGCGAGCCGAAAGCGCAGTCGTAGGCAAGCTGAAGGCGTAGTAGTCGCAGGCGAGCCGTAGACGGAGCTGAAGGTGAGCCGAAGACGAAGGACTGCTCCTTCTGCAAAGATCACGTGAGCCAACAAAGTTTACGCGCCCGCCCCATATATTTTTTTTTGCATTGATATCAGAAATTGCAGAAAATGTTGATAACTTTGAGAATTTTGGAAATTTCTGAAAATTTTATAAACCGGAAATTTAAATGTTCGAATATTTAATATATCCAAAAATTTCAATTTTTTCGTAATTTTTGTTAGTTTATCGGTAACTTATAATAATTCATCAGTAATTGATGGTATCTTATCACTTCGTGCTGGTCCAATCGCTACTCACAATCACTCTTTTAAATTAAACGTTTTCGCGATAGCGAATTTACAACACCTAAACTTTGCCCTATAATAGTATCTTGTGTACCTAGGAGGCAAGCTTAGTCTCTTTACCCGAGCGTTAATTTACAATAACAAAACATGTAGATAATGTACATATACTCTCCTGTGTGCCCATGCATGGCCCCCCCGGAGTTGTTTTCCGGTGGCATACCCCCCCCCCCCCCCCGAAAATCTTCCAGGCTAGGGCCTTGGTCGAAGCTGAGTATTGCAAACACGCGAGGGTAAACAGACATTTGTCTCTTTCAGCCGTGTACGATTATAACCGCGTTAACCTAACATCAACTGTCAGACGTGATAAAACTTGTAAATCATAACTTTGTTATGATTTGGTGTACACCAAGGAGGCAAACGTCTTTTTCCTTCGCGTGTTTGCAATACTCAGTTTCGACTCGTTATTGCAAACTTGCGCTCGGGTAAAAAGACTGAGTTTGCCTCCTAGGTATACAACCCAGATAGCACAAAAAATTCCGTGAAAATTTCCTGAAACTTGCATTGTAAGGTGGGAATATTGCATTGAAAGGTTAAGGCAAGGTTCGGTCAATTAAGAAAATGTCCGCTTGTGAGGGAATGTTGCACGGCAAGTTTCAGGACAGTTTGGAAGATTCATTTAGCTGAATTCGATGCGCAGTAGTTTTCTATGGGACATACGGCTGCGCAGTAGTTTTTTAAACCATCTTAATATATCACCAGACACACGTGTTATGATTCTTTCCCATATTTAAAAAAAAATGAAAAACCAAAAAATAATTAAAATTTTTTATTTATTTTTTGGTTTTTCTTTTTTTATAAATATGAAAAACAATTATGATATGTGTGCACCGAATTAAGTTAAATAAATCTTCCAAACTGTCCTGAAACTTGCCGTGCAACACTCCCTTACAAGCGGACATTTTCTTGATTGACCGAACCTTGCCCTAACCTTTCAATGCAATATTCCCAACCTTACATTGCAAGTTTCAGGAAATCTTCACGGAGTTTTTTGTGCTATCTGGGAATATACTATTCAAGGCAGTTGTGAAGATTAGCCATACATGTACTACCTCACGGAACGAAGAAAGGTATCAAAAAGCGACTTTATCATGCCTATGCCGGAAAAAAATATTTTTATATATATTCAATGGTGAAGAACTAAAAAAAATTATAAAACTGTCGGGCGTGACATGTGGTCACATGTGCCCTACAAAATTAACAGTACGTGTATATTTTTTTCTGATTGAAACTATTTCAACTTTGGCAAATATATTTATTTTTAATAAAGAATGAATTGTTTTTTTTTACTTTATCACTTTATCACTTGACGACGGCTACCGAAATGGATCAGCAATTTCAGGGTTATGTTTCATGGTTAAAATTATAATCCAGCTTTTATTTATATCCATATCTCAATTGTTTAAATACGCGATCTTTTCTAACATATGCAAAAGCTCGAACGTCAAAATACAATTTTCATTTTAACACAAATATATTAGATTTAGATTTTATACGCTGTAGGGGTACTTCTGGTTTAAAAAAAAAAGAGTCAGTGCAAAGCGGGCAATTCCTAATTTCAACACTTTTTGCATAATACCCCAAGGCATTAAGTTCGTATATGTTTGAAGTTAGAATACTAACTAGCAATTTTATGTAAAAAGTATTGAAATTAAATCTTTGTTCAATTTGTGGTCATGTACATAAAGAAATTAATCAGAAATAAGTTTTTAATTTTCAGTTAGAATATAGAATATGCACTGGAATATTCTCTTTACATTTTCTATGAAAAAGTATGAAAACTAAAAACAATATGGAAACTAGAGCTTTTCGCTACAAAAATAACTTATCGTTATTTTGTTGACTTTTGGTAAATTATCTGAACTGGCTTTAATGTATCCAGGCATACTGATACTCTATGAAATAAATCCTTTAAGCCAATAAACGTTGATAATTAATTATTCTTATTGTTTTTATCAAACTGACACATGTATTTTCTTGGGATTTGAAAGCGTATGACTTCACATCACTTGTTTCGCACTATAGGTGTGTGAAATCTTTCGTTTAAAAAATCGACATTTCCTGTCGACATTTTGTCACTTTTTAATTAATTATTAAAAATTATTGAATAAACAAAAAAAAGTTCCAATGTCACATTTAAATTATTTGAGAGTGAAAATTTATAAAAAACTTAATTTTAAGCCAAAAAAAATGTTGTCGATAAACCTGTCATTATGAAAAAGAAAATAATATGCAATTGCCTATAGACATCAAGAAACAGGTTGCAAAATAATAAATGCATTTAAAGAAGAAAATCATTTATCGACTTTCTTCATGTTTTTTACTTCAACATTTTTGAGGCTCGATCGAGTTCTTCCAGGGGTTAAACTTCATTATTTGACCTAAATTTGTAAAAAATCGAAGTGTTCAAACTTTTCAAAAAAAAAACCTTATTTGCATCACCCTACTACGTATTTATTAACCATCAAATCGACATTAGGACTATCCAGTAGTATAGGATTTCTCGGACATCCTTCCATTGTCGTTGTGATTATCATAATGGTATCCAAATAGATTCTATAAGTAATGACAGTCGGCGCCGCGCTGCAAACACATTCACACACATGGAAAAAAACAATTTTTTATAAACATTGTCCTACACTTCCTCTTCGAGCCTCTCGAAGTACGAGGAACGTCGACGTTCGTATATGCGTACTTGATACGTTGTTACAAACGGTCGCAGCGAGAAAACGAAAAATGCGAAACGGCAAAACTGCTCGGATAGTTGGCAACAACGTGCGTATGACGTCAAATACGCATATATACGTTCGAACGTCGCCGTTTACGACCCTGCTTGTGGACCGGCCCTAATAGAAAAATAAAATTGTCGCTTTCTCTACAGATGAAACTCGTTCCGCGTTTCGCTAATAACGACTCCTCGGATTGATTCCTAAAATTCACCAAATTTAGAATTCGCGCGCACTCATACAGCAAACAATATCGTTACAGCCTGGATCACGGATCAAAGATAAGAGGTCATAGGCCAGATATCAAAAGTCAGACTTGAGCATTACGTATTATGTGATGTTATCCAAATAAGCTTCAGTTTACTAAAAATTTTCTAGCAATACCTCAAGAAAAAAATCATGTGGGAGAAATTAATAAAAGTTACAGAATTAAGAACCACCCTAATAAACATTTTCCCCATTCTTTCCTATGCTGACACGATCCTGGCTGTTTTGTGTGTTGATGTTTCCTAACTATACCTCCAATGTTAGATTTGTATTTTGTATTTTGTGCTTTAATAACGAGTATTGGATTTTATGTTATTTCCTGTTGTTTGGAGTGGTTTTCGCTGTGTTTAACTTCTTACTTATTCCGAATTAAATTCTTTATTGGACCTCATATTTGTTTAATTAATCGAAATTATGCTAGGGTTCGAATTAAAATGGATAAACCTCTTTTGTGTGACGTTTGAAAATCAGTTTCATTATTATTTATTTGAGAAAGGTAATTTCCTCAAGTTTGGGGATCGTTGTTGACAATCTTTTGAGAATTGAGGATCATTTAGATATAAGGAACAAGTATATTTGAGATCATCACGAAATAATGTTGAAATATTCTATAATATAATTTAATTTATCAATTCAAAATGATTATGCACCTTTAGTGATAATTCCCTAATTATTAACCTTCAATTAAGAATACGTTCTTAATTATTCCATGATTTGGAATTTGTAGCGATACTTTGTTAATAAATAAGGATCATTTGAGAAAGATTCTCTAATGATTAGAAATCTTTATGCAGGACGAAAAGGAAGAATTCGAAATTAATTGAAATTTGGTTCCCTGTGTCTTCATGATTTTGACAGACTGAACCTCGCCTTTTTATCTCTTTCCTTGAGAAAATTTTCCAATAAGAAGATTAACAAATCGAAAACTTAAAAGTTGGTAATTCTTTTCTGAAGCATACCCCTAACTTTGCTAACTATACTACAGGGATCTTCTGAATTCGATTGAAAAACTTTTCTTGATACCGTAAATCGATTTCTGTGAAATTCTAACCACGGTCTGCTTATGTATCAGGGCGCCTTTTGCTTATTGAACACAGAGCGTTGAAGTAGAAAAAGACTCATGAAGGATCGTAAGAGGATTCCGCTTTGGGTGCTGTTTTATTTTTTCACTTGTTGCTAAGCCTCGTGGCTGCCGGAAACATCCCAATTATTTGAAGAGAAGTATTTAACAAGTACTTAATACATTCTTTAATGTAATCTACAGTTGATCAAATATCCTTTACTTCTCAATCATTCTTGAAATCTTACAATGATTTATTCCTTTGAATCCTTCAAAGGAGATTCTTCCAAAGAAGAGACAGATTGCATTTATTATACCTTCAAATGTAAACAAGCTTCTATGAATGAAAGTCATTTGTTCCTCTTCGATCGATAAGTAGAGCTTTCTCTCTGGCAAATATATACACTAAGCTTTTCAAAAGAGCAAATCAAACAATCGTACTTCACCTCTTTAAGGGCACTTTCAGAAAATAATAATCGTAATTATTTCTTGAAGCGAACTTTAATCATAGGTCGAAGTTCTGTCAACTGAAAGTAATTTAGAAATGTTTGAATCTTCCGTTTTCAAATTAATATTGCACTGATTGAAAAGTATTTTTCTAGAATTAATTATAGAATAATTAATTCAAGGATTCCTTCTAGAAATAATTAAATTAAATTCTAGAAGGATTTAAGACTCCAGGTTAAAAGAGTTTTTACCGTTTTTGGCTAGAATTTTGTTATAGAAGTTACAGTTAGTTTTAACTTTATCTTAAAGTGTTTTGTTGTTTCTGATATTATCGATAGTTGGCTTAGCCCACATCCTGGAAAATCCAATTGAAAGTCTATTTAGGTCACCTGGCAACTTGTTGTGGCATATGTGTTATGTGGCCCATTGTCAAAGGTAAACGGCTGTGCCAGGATGTAAGCCAGATTGGCCAATCCTCCGAAAGCAATCTACCAACCACCTGTAATCTATGGTGGTTTCATCATCGCCTTGCTTCATCCTCCGCTTAAATTTGCTGAAAATAGGACAAGAACTCTCATCGGAGTGAATCGATTGCCCATTATCATATAGACCTATATATATTCTCGTCTTTACGAAGCGATCCCTAGATTTTATCTGGCAAATCCACCTGTGAGACTTTGTCACGAGATGCCGTCATTTCCTAAAATTTTGAAGAGGAAGTAAATTAAAAATGTATTTCACTAATTATCAGAGATCGTTAGGAACATGGGATAATTCAGTGCGTCAATTCTTATTAACAGAAGGACATTCTGGATACATTTTTAATAATTAAATAACCTTAGGGATGAAATCCTAATGATTCAAGATCATTCGGTAACAATTTTAGCGAATGAAAATCATTGGGGATAAATGTATAGGAATTGAGGACCGTTTGGGATAAAATCCTGATGATCGAAGGTCACAAGGAATAATATATTAAAGATTTTCGATCATTGGAAATATATTCTTAGTGATGAAACATATTAAGGAACAAATCGGTGAAGATTGAAGATAATTCGGGCTATAAGCCGAATACGGTGATCCACAATCATTTTCTACCTTTTTTAAATACATAAAATTCAAATTTAGGTATTCAAAATTATTGTTTAGGAATTGTTAATCTACATTAAAAACAGAGTAAAAATCATTATAAAAGAATTAGATCGATTGAAAACTGTGCGTTTTATGGAGATTTTTCTATAGCAGAAAATAGTTTTTTGTCACTAAGGTTATCAAAGCGTTTTTCCACTCAACTTTTTTTTATTGTTTATAAATTTCTGATAGTTTTCAAACGTTTTAAATATATAAAAAAAAGAAACTATCTAACCCTTTTAGAAATAAGTAAAATTCAATTTTTTATTTCATATATTTTAAAATATTGTTTAGGAAATGTTATTCCATATTTAAAACTGAGTAAAAAAAGGGTTGTAAAAGAATTGGATAATTTGAAAACTGTGCCAACAGCCATACCACGCTGAAAAAACCAGTTCTCGTCAGATCACTGAAGTTAAGCAGCGTTGGGCGCGGTTAGTACTTGGATGGGTGACCATTCGAGAAAACTGAGTGCTGTTGGCACATCGTGGGTGTGGTGAGCCCACACTTATAGTTATTTACTACAAGAAACTAACCTAGAAACACTACTCGAATCGGGTAGTGTCACGCCTACCCTGAAAGGGAAATGGCTTAATGGTGCGTTTTATGGAAGTTTTATTATAACAGAAAATCGTTTTTTTTTTTCATTGAGAATATTAAAGCATTTTTGCACTCGACTTTTCATCATTGTTTATCTCTTTTTAAATAGTATTTGAATGTTTTAAATATTCAAAAAAGAAAAGTATAGAGCCTTCATTGTATTAAGTAAAATTTAATTCTATTTTTACAAAAAACATATACTTATTTAACCAAAATTCGGTAGGATGGGGAGTTATTATATTTAAAAAGTATTTCTCCGAATTTTAATTTACTTTCCTTTTGGACACAACACTACAAAAAAGTAAACTAGAAGAACTTTAAAAAAACTGGAAAAAATTTATTGTATTTATTTTTATTTAATTCTCTCCAAGATTTTAAATTTGACTTGGAACCGCTCAGTATGCATCAGAAAGATGCTTTCTGCAAGGAAACATTGAATTTAACAACTTTTAGGTTGAAGATAGTTGAGAAATACGTGCTAACGATTTGAAACCAATATAAGGAACATATCCTAACTGATATTGATAAATGAAGATCATTAGGGATAAAATCCTCATAATTGAAGGTCATAAAGAATAAAATATGAATGGTCTCGAATCATTAAGGATTATAAATTCTTACTGATTCAAGTTTTTTTTAAACAATCCTAATTGTTGAAGATCATTAGGAATAAAATCCTATTGATTGAAGGTAATTTTCAGATAAAATCGCATTGATTGAATATCATTATGGATGAAATCCTAATGATTAAAGATCATTGAGGATAAAATCTTAATGATTTTCAATTATTAATTTAGGATCATTATAATAAGGATTATAATAAGGATAATTAGGAGTTGAATCCCAATAAGACAGCCACACAAAAAAAAAGTTGAATCTCCGACGGACTCGACTAGGCAATTCCTACGTATTTCAAGCCGCTTAATCCGAATCTGAGGTCAGAATTTGAAAGTTAGCTCCCATTTTCAACGCAACGTAAAAAAAATACTTTTTTCGTATAAAAAGTATGTTTTTGAGGGTATGTTGAAAATGGGAGCTAAATTTCAAATTACGGCTTCAGATTCGGATTTCCGAAGTTATATGATCATTCAAGATAAATTGCCAATGATTGAAAATCATTTGAATTATTAAAAGTTTAAAATTATTAAAATATAAATATGAAAAATTATTAAAATTATTACAAATTATTAAAAAATACTGAAAATTTTCCTACTCCTTTGCAGTTATTGTGATTTCCTATTAAAACTGCTGAATAATGATCGATAAAAATAATTAAGGATAAATAGTGGATCTCCTTAGAAATAATTTCCCAGTGACTTGTAATCATAAATTACTCACTACGTATTCCCAACTATTTTTTTAAAAAATGAACTAGGGATTGGTGCGTAAATTTTATATCCTTTCACATGCAGTGCTTTCTGAAGATAAGTCATTTTGTTTGACATTTTAGCCAGACAATAAAATAAAAATTTAAGAGATATTTACTTTGAAAGCTTGCCAACTTCGCCAGAAAGTTCCCAAAACTTTTCGAGCAAGACGATTTCTAGTTCTGCATTAATTATTCCGGTAGTAAACAAAAGTGCGGGGAAAAGAAAATATAAATTTAAGTCTCTGTCCTTCAAGCCTCGTTATCGTCCAACTTTTCTTTAATATTCAGTTCCTAAACAAAACAGGCTGAGAGGATTTTTTATTTTATAAATTAAAGTGTCAGTCCGTTTTTTCTATTTCAATCTAAAAGTGGGCCCTCAAGAATTAAAATAACTCAGTCAGTGGTATTATTACAATCTGAGGGCAACTCATACATTTCTCGTTCTGTGAACGGCGAATATGTATAAAATAATTCATTCTGAAACTCTCGTTTTATATTCTATTGATTTTCCATTAAAGTCTACACCGAGAAAAATCTGTTTCGAATTTCACACGGAATCGCATCATATGCAAATCGCAACACATGCGCCTTACTCCCTTGCACGAATTCAAGCGATTTTAGTAAGACAATCTTCAGTACTTTTTTTGCCTTTTGACGCAAGGCGAAAGACGTATGCGCGTGTTGCCTAGCGTCAAAAGCAAAAAAGCCATACCCAGAGAGTACGAATTTCATGCGGTTTTCGTACGGCGTCTTACTATTCTCGCATTGATCACTGTCATACTATAATCACATTATTCCATGTAAAAATGTCTCGCTTCGCATTACATTTTCGCTAAGGAAAGTAGTAACAGCGTCCCAAACGAAATTGACAATAAATTTTTCTCGGCGTTGTTGTCTGATAAATTAATCATAAATAAAAAATTAATGACAATTGAAAAATGACAATTGATGTTCTGAATAACGAGCAGGTTTTGAGTAGGATCGTTGTAAATAAAAACATAGTACTTGACAGGTGTTTGGAATACATTTTTAATATTGAGAATCATTCGGGATACATTTCTTAAAGTATTATAGATATTTACAAATAAATTTAAAATGTTTAAAGATAAAAATATTGGTTCTGCTTTCGAAAGAGGAGAAAAAAAGTCTCTATCTCTCAAAATTCTCGTCAGAATTAGAGGTTATGTCTAAGAATGGCGCCACAGTTTTTAGCAAGCTATTTGAATCAGAAGGTTTCCTTTCTTCGTTTTCAAAGTTAGGAGCCGTGTGTATTTAAGGAAATACACAATAATAGAGTATTTTTAGCCTCTAGTTAATATAATTTATGATTTTACATTTTTTGAACTGTCCCAATTGGAAACTTTAATCATTTATGTGGAAGAAGGTGAGCATTCAATCGATGGCAGCGTCTGGAAAATTCTGGCGTCCCTTTTCTTTCAGCAACTATTATTCGGTTGGAGAGAACGACGAAGTCGAGGTTTGGCGGTGAGCCACGAAGTCGAGCAACAAGTTTTCTTATTCCGACTCGACAGTTTCTATCCAAACCACCAGCCCGACAACGTAACGATGTTAATTTCATGATAGTTCAAGTAACAAGTGGTTTGACATAATATACTGAAACTCTAGATACCTAATTGTGATGCAAAAAAGGTACCATGTTAATTAAATTGTAGAGGGCATACTTCCATACGATTTCGAACTCGGAATCGTCCATAGATCAGGTCAGAGTTTCTTTTCCTGACAAACTGAGGGCAAATAAATTACCAAGCAATCCTTGGGGAATTTAACCCAACTTGTTTGCCAGAGTGATGAAGCTCTGAATTAACGTTCGTCCTGGGAGGAGCAATATATTGAAATTCTTGGAAGCTGTTAAAACTAGTATGAATTTTAAATGATGAAGTTTGTAAATAGACTTTTAGATAGATAAAAGAACCTCTCGATCGTTAGGTCTGATTTCTAAATAATTAGACTTTACCCTGAATAAAATGAATGAGAGAATGGATAAGGATGTGTCATTTTAAAGATCCAGGACGTGATCTTCAGAATCTGATTCCCTTCCCTCATGTCCCTCCGGTTTTCCTGATCCCCTTCTGCCTAATATTTAAATACCCTCTAGACATCGATGGTGGCTGATGCAGAGTAAATGAATGACAAATCAGGTGTTTAGAGCCTAGATGCTGTACGCATGGCACGTTTCTATACGTCTCCTCAGAATCCCCTCAAAGGAACTCGAAATTCTTCGTTCTTCATAAAGAAAACGAATGGTGATAATGAACAAGATCCTGAGGATACTGAGGTGATGGTATCATTATCTTCTTTTCAGCACCACATTTTCAGTCGACCCGGATACCCATATTGACAGCCTCGATCAGGCCGAACAGATGGTCCTTGAGGGTACCAGCAAGTGGTCCTGCAAAATCGCTATCACAGGTGACCTGCTCTCTGATTCTTTCACACTTAATCATCTCTTACATTTAAACTAACACACTAAACCATATTTCAAACTATCGAAAGCACGCACTCTCAGGGAATGTTCAAAAAATCTTTCAATTTAGAGCTTCTTTAGCTTAGAAATTCTTCTCTTCTGGTAGACCAATCTCTTATTTTTCAGAAAAGTCAATTCAACGTAACGTCTTTTTTATACTAAATCAGAGGTGAAAAATATACTCTTAGTACACATTTTTTTGAGGAAAATACTGTACAGGCAGTAAATTTTAAAACAAAAGAAATAATTTTGCAATTTAAATTTTCCCGCCTGAATGTTCTCACGACTGCGGCTCTATGATCACAACGTCTTTCTGGCACAAAATATAAATTGCAAAGTTTTATATTTTCCTTTTACAATAAATATTAATAAATGTGTATTAATAGAATCCCTTCATACCCTCTATTTTAAAACAGGATATTTTTACAACTTTTTGAATTGACTCTATATATTTAAAAACCATAAAATAATTTCTTCCAGAATGAGTAGCTACTAGTCAAACTAATCATAACTATAATTCGTTTCATACTCGTTATAAAAAATTTGCAAAAAATTTATTTTTGAACATCCCAAAACTGTATTATATCTCGCCACAAGAATCAAAGCCTCGTCGTGTACTTATTAATTTCGTCCATAAATAAACCGAATGAAACTGACTTGCAATAAGGAATTCGAATTACAAATCGAATTTCCATAATCGATCAAGAATTGGTACGTCAGTAATTTCCATACGAGTAAATATTTCATGTATTCCATCAGGGATCTGTGTTACAATAAGAGAGGGATAAAGGAAGACGATGTTCCGTAAGTAGAGAGATTTGATCTTGTATTTCGAACACTTGCGCGATACTGAATAATGCAAGTGTCCCTGAATCGATGAAGAAGCTTTTCCAACAATGGCCTTCCACCTGATCCGGATTTCCGGTTGCACTGTCGCGGATCTGCATCATTCTAAAATCGAGACCTGTGGTCGACATGTATGCGAGAAATCGATAGTTCAACGAACATTCAAACAAGGCGCCATGCCACCCACCGCCCATCCCCCTCGTCCCACATAACATCCTTCGCGCCAAGCCCCCGATTCATTGGCGCGCGACGCAGACCCAATAACCACCCCTCCACCTATTCTTTTCATCCCATCACTAAAGTTAAGCAGCGTTGGACGCGGTTAGTACTTGGATGGGTAACCATTCAAGAATACTGAGTGCTGTTGGCCCATCGTGGGTGTGGTGAGCCCACACTTGTA
This sequence comes from Andricus curvator, assembly GCA_932195095.1. NCBI lineage: Eukaryota > Metazoa > Arthropoda > Insecta > Hymenoptera > Cynipidae > Andricus > Andricus curvator. The sequence goes on from CAKNYM010048527.1 coordinate 63,746, forward strand.
GTTATTTATAACTACAAGAAAACTATCCACCTAGAAACACTACCCGAAGCGGGTAGTGTCACGCCTACCCTGAAAGGGAAATGGCTTAATGGTATACATAATGGTATACTAACTTTCCGACTACGGTGTTTTTTAATCTTCAACAGCTCACATTCAATTCATATTTGTGATCAAAACCTTATTCGTTTCATTTTACTTTTTTGTTTGCAATTATTTCCCTCCTTTTTTTGGATCATTGTTGTCAACATGATCAGTACTGGAGTACATATATATTTCTGTAAATAAAATATTACTCTTTATTCATTATAACTAACGACCCTGCACGAAACAAGATTTAAAATAAAGTTTAGCACGTGAAAAAGAAAACAATCACTTATCTTACAATTTGTCATTCAGGGGGAGAGATAATTAAATGTATATAAAATAAAGTCGCGGGTGAGCCTGTTTTCCCCAAAATCGCCGCTTAGCACCTGTTTACGGTACTACATATATATACGTATTACTATACTGAGTGTAATATGAAGTAAAATTTTTCAAATAAATTTTCTAATAGAAATAATATAATAATTATAATATATTATATATACATGCATGCATGCATGCATGTGCGCGCGCGCGCGCGCGTGTGTGTGTGTGTGTGTGTGTGTGGTTTATATAAACCTTCGGTTTCGGTTTTGATTCCTTGGGAATCGAACCTGTACCAAGTACCAATCGGTCCCTGTACCAAGGGTTTCTGCTGAATATAGTTACAATTATTAATAAGCAGTCGCGGACAATTGTCCAGGAATGGTCCCGAAGGAATAACTCCTAAGCGGAGGCGTAACAACCGTGCCGAAAGCTGAATGGCACCTGGGTGAAGTGTGTCAAACGGTGACTTTGGGATACCGGGCGACCTCTCAAGAGTATGCAGCCTTATCCTTGCATCCGGGGCTCTACAAGGATGGACGAACCTTTTTTCCTAGCTGATCGTGGGAACAACAATGACAACACCGAACATAGTTGTAGTAAGTGCGGTTCAGAACAATCGAACGTGCAGAGCTCCCGATAATAGGTCGGACAACAATGCCGACTACTCTAGAGTTGGGGGAACCAATCAAGACGGAGTCAATGCGATTGACCGGCAGAATCTCATTACCTTTAGGTGGGAGGATCCACTCAGGGACGACCTGCTGGAGTGCTATGATACCAGTATGGCCCCTGAACGAAAAGGTTACATGGCGCGATTGCATACTCTGTGGTGCGAGAAACACCCAGAGCTATCGCATTTTTCGCAAAAACGTCTGCTAAACCGTGCCGAGGAACTCCGTAAAAGGGGAGATATAAGCGGAGTGCCTACTCAACCGCAGCCAGAACAAGCCGACAAGAGAGAAAGAGAGGCGAGACTGAGACCAACCGCGAGCAGGCATCCAATAGAGGAAGAGCGATGCTTCAGGACCCGGAGAAACATCAACATTCAGGTTTCTCTCAAGCCCAAAGATCTGGCTGAACTGGATGACGTGCTTCGTGGAGAATTTTCCGAAGAATCCGACCATGGACGAAGGACGAGCTCAGATCCCTCGATATCGGGTCCCGAAAGGTTATGCACATGAACAAAAGCATGCACCTTAAGTCTTCTGTTCCGCGACTTTACATCTCACACCGTCAAGGTGGTCGCGGAATACTGAATCTTGAATGTATTCACAACAGGATTATTCTGGGTACAGCACATATAGTCGCCAATGGACAAGACCCTCTTCTTAAAATGATCAGGAAACACGAAGAAGTAGGCAAAGGGTCGTTTCTGTACAAAGCAGCGTAGGAGGCTACTGAAACGCTCGGCTTTGACTTTAATATCAGGGGTGAGCTAAAATGCATCAAATCTTATCCATCTTGAATACTCACTTCTTAAGGCCCGGATTAAGAAAGCACAGGAGAAAAACTTCCGCGAACAACTCCTCGACAAGGGGATGCACGGCATTTTCCACAGAAATGTGGAAGATCAGCCGATGTCGTATGAGCTAACGTTTGCTTTCCTTAGATCACCCGGATTGAAGTCGGGCACGGAGGTTTTTATTTTGGCATGTCAAGACGGTGTCATTTCCACTCTAGCATACCGTCGCTACATTTTGAGTCAAGACATTCCCGATGATAGCTGCAGAGCGTGTCATACACACCCCGAGCATCTAGGACACATACTATCTAGTTGTCCAACTCATGCGGGAACTACCTACATCCAAAGGCACAATGCGGCACTAAGAGTGCTTTATTACTATATGTGTCACTCTTACGGCATTAGCTCAAATACCGCCTCGCTAGACGTTCCTAGAGAAATAGAGTCAATTGTCAAAAATGAGAAGTGCCGCATATACTGGAACTTTATATCCTCGACAATTGTTTCTGTTGCACACTCGAGGTCTGACATAATTCTCCTTGACTTCAAGAAACGAACCATGTTCGTTATCGAGTTTCCGGCCCCAGCTGACAAAAACGTCATAGCCAAGGAGAAAGAAATGAAAGAGAGGTATAAAGACCTTATAAGGGAGTTGCGACGGTTATACCCGAAATATTCTGTTGAGCTAATCGTCTTGATCATCGGCGCTCTTGGAGGTGCCAAGGTTTCACTGGTTAATAGCCTAAAAAGCATTCCTGCCTCTCAACAAAATGCTGAGACACTTGCGGGGAAAATGCAGAAGGCGGTCGTCCTCGGGTCGCTCCGTGTCCTCAGGGTGCACGAGACTTGTGCCGGATCATCGTATTGAATTCGTCCTAGAATGTAACCACCTATCTCACGGTCGTGAGACGTGGTTACAGCTAAAATATTACCGCGATTTCGCTGGGAGCGGGGGAAATTTTTCAGATTAGCATCCGCTCACGGCGAAATCCTGCGGTTGCCCTTATGACAAACTTTTAACTATATATTTATATATATATATATATATATATATATATATATATAATTTTAAAAAAAGGGTTAAACAACTACCGCAGGGTCCCACTGGGAACAACTGCCATCTAAAAAATGACACCGCCTCCCAGTAGAACCGCGGTAAATCGCACTTATGGCCACGTCTCACAACCGTGAGATAGGTGGTCACAGGGCACGATGAAATCATATATACAGGGTCCGGCACTCGAAGTGTAACCAATTAAAAAGGCCATAAATTCAGTTTAGAAAATTACTTTTACTTAATTCAAAGTACAAAATGTGTAAAAATAATACAAAATTCAGAATCAATTCACTTTTGCTCGATATGACCACCTTTTGCCTTGACTATGGCCTTGAGACGGTCAAAAAACGAATCGCAAGCTGCCCGAATGTGACTTGCAGGTATTTTGGCCCACTCGCGGACAATAACTTTTTTCAGCGCCTCGAGACTGGTGTATTTTTTAGTTCGGACCTTGCTCTCCAAAATGGCCCAAAGAGAATAATAATGAATTGATTCTGAATTTTGTATTATTTTTACACATCTTGTACTTTGAATTAAGTAAAAGTAATTTTCCAAACTGAATTTATGGCCTTTTTAATTGGTTACACTTCGAGTGCCGGACCCTGTATATATGACGGGCCGAGAGTAAAAGCGGTGTAGAATTAGTAGAGGAGCGAAAGCGAATTTGAAAAGCTTCAGCGCAACAACGGTTTGAATGAGCGTCAGAGGGAAAGCGGATTGAAATACGTTAAGGGCAGAAACGGCTTAAAGCCGTATTCACACGAGCGGTTCCCGGTTCCGATTACGGTTACGATTGGAACCGTCGACCAATCAGCGCGCAGCACGATCCGGTCCCGGTTCGGGTTGCGCGTTTAGGTTTCTCTCTATTTTCAACCGCGGCGATTTCGACCGGGCCACGATCGTTGCTGATCGTAGCCAATCACAGCGGTCGATAATGTCACGTGACTCGTCAGCTGTTGTCGCCATTCCATAAGTTTCCAAATTCATTAGCGACTACTCGCCATTCTGCTTCTGTTGTAAGAATCTTGACATAATCCGCTTTTAAAATTTTAATTATCGCATAGCAGACTTCTCTGATAATCCCAGATATGGTAGATTCGCTAATGCGATAAGTGCAGTGTAGTGAGTTCAGAGTTTCACCTCAAAAAAATGATCATATTCATAAAAAAAATTTGTTATAAATATGTATATTAGGGTTGGTCGAAAATGAATATTTTTGAAATTCGAAATCGCTACAATGCGGAAAAGTTATGGACATTTTTTTATCGCATTTGCAAATAGGAGAAAAATTATTTGAGGTACATTAAAACTTTTTAGTGACAAAAATACATTAGCAAAAAAATCCCCAAGACCCAGAAATCGAAATTGGCAATACAGCCAATTTTTGGATTTTGGTATTTTGTGAATTTATCTTTATAACTTGTAGTTTAAACATTTTTCTGGGCATGTGTGGATTTTTAAATATAGAAATACACTAGAACAAAAATCGACAAGACTAAGGAATCGAAATTGGCAATACAGCGAATTTTTTAAATTCTGATTTTGGTATTTTATGAATTTATCTTTGTAACTTGTAGTTTAAACATTTTTCTGCGCATGTTTGGGTTTTTAAACATAGAAATACACTAGAAAAAAGATCTACCAAAATAAAAATAAAATAAAGAAACACCGCTTCAACATTTTTAAGATTTTCTGTTTCCCATTTTCATTTTATGGTCTCGTCGATTTGTTTGCCAGTGTATTTCTAGGTTGAAAAATTCCACACAAGCTCAAAAAATTTTAAACTTATAGATAAAAAAAATTAATTCTGTTAGATACAAAATTTCGAAATAAGAAAATTTGCTGTCATTCCACTTTCAATTCCTGGGTAATGTCGATTTTTTTCTAGTGTATTTCTATGTTTAAAAAACCCACACATGCTCACAAAAATGTTTAAAGTACAAGTTATGAAGATAAGATCATAAGATACCAAAATCAACATTTTAAAAATTCGCTGTATTGCCAATTTCGATTCCTCCGGCTTGGGGATTTTTTTTCTAATGCATTTTTGTCACTAAAGAGTTCTTATGTACCTCAAATAATTCTCCTCCTGTTTGCAAAGGTGTTAAAGAAAATTTCCGAAAACAGTGGTAAATTAAATAGGAATTACCGCTCACAAAATGATAGATTGAAATCCGAAAAAAATTGATAAGACTTTTTTAACCTCCAGGTATGTAAAGAAAAATTGAAACTCACTAAAATTTAAAAACTCTGCAAACAACAAATTTTTGAAACCTTTTTTTCGAGCGCGGGTAACCAAGCTGCATGTCGATCTATTCCAAATTAATTAAAAATTTTTAGGACCCCAAAACGCTACTTTTCCGCGTTGTAGCGATTTTGAATTCCAAAAGTATGTATTTTCGACCCACCCTAATCTATATATTCTAATACCTGTTGCCAAATATCGCATATTAGTATTAGTATCCTGCTTTTGTATATAGGGTTTCACAGCATCCAAAAAAAGTTGGAAAGAGTCCACATCCATTCTGAAACATCCGCGAATGAATTGTGACTCGTTTTAAACATGATGTGCTTTTTAAAATTTATAACGAAATCCACAATTTCCGAATGTATCGATACAATAAAATAAAAAATTCTCATATTGTCCATTTTTATTAAGTACTTAAAACCATTTCATATTTTGCGAGTAAATAACATGTTTTCCTCCTGAATTTCATTGGATCTTCCAATGACAACTCTAAAAATAGGTTATCGTGAATTCTATACTGTTTTCTACGCAATAAGCAACGTTTCACCCACTCATTACGTTGTCCTCTTTTTCTTTTACTCTCTTCTGTGATAATAATAAATCCCATAAGCATACACATCAATTTTCGCTTTTTTTGGCGAGTATATTTTTCACAATATACGAAGAGAAGGTAAGTCTTTGTAGTATTTTAATAACTAACGAACATATTTTCACAATATTTTTCCTCGATGCTGCCCGGATAGGGTCAAACATGGTACAAAAAACCGTCCTGGAATTTCAAATAAAAACTGTACTCAAGAAATAAACAGTTATTCGAAGTTTTTATTTTGCATACAAAAATATTTGTTGCCTTAAATTATAATTTTTTTGAAATTTTTCCATTTTCTTCATTAAAAAATTTTTTGATTTGGAAATTTATTCATTTAGTTCATTAAAATAGCAATTATTATATTTTTTGTTGGAATTTTGATTGACATACAGAAATATTCAAAAATCATTGAAAATTTTCTTAAGAATCTTAAGAAAATTATATTTATACCTATAACCTCGAAAATAAATAACTTAAGGAATAAATAGTTATTCCAAATTTTTATTCTGTATTAAAAAATAAGGTTTGCCTTAAATTATAATTTGGTTTTAATGGTGGTGTGGAAATGAGTTTTATTAAAAAATGTGTGGGATTTTCTAAAAAAACAACTGCATGAATTTCTGACCTTTCTTAATTTTATTTTTTGAGTGTATTTGAATTTTATTCATGTTTAGGAAAAATAATTTGAAAGGCAAGTCTTCATAGTATTTTACTAAATAATGAAGATATTTTTATAATGTCATTCCTGAAATCTATTCTCTAAGGTCAAACATGGTACAAAAATGTCGTAAAATTTAAAGAATGGCCAACTATTTACCATAATTTTTCAAATAAAAATCAATGTGTATCATATTCAAATAAAATTTAGGAATATTTATAAAAAATATTAAAATTTTTCATTTTTAAAATTAATGTATACAGAGTACAGTTTTTATTTAAAATTCTACGACGGTTTTTTTTACCATGTTTGACCCTAGGGCAGAATCCCGGAAAAATATTCTAAAAATATGTTCATTAGTTATTAAAATACTACAAAGACTTACCTTTAAAATAGGTTTGTCCTTTAAAAATCATGAGATATTTCTTTATGAAATAAATTTTTTTAAATTTATTTTACAATTATTCAGAATTAATTTCTAATTACAATTATTTCACAATTAAAATAAAATTGTAAAAACTAAATTTTGTAATGTTGAGATAAATATTTTAAGACATTGAAGGTTTTATATAGTTTTTGTATATTAGGAAAGCATATGAGGTCAAGTTAATAATTTTTCGGCTTTTTCTCTTAAAATCCACTAAATTGTGATTATAGCCTAAAATAGCATGAAAAGTAAGGTAATTATCAGAGGTAAGTACATAGTAAAAATGTTGATTAATTCAATAAATTGAAAATAATAATTATTTATTATCATTCTAACTTTGCAATATTTAAAATCGATTGAAAAATAAAACGTAAATAATAAAAAATGAAACCACTTGAAAGTGATAGATATTATTAACCTAACCTTCAAATCCCATATACATTCCTGTGAGACATAATCATTAAATATTTCAAGACTTCATTACATGTATTTGAAGTCTTTCGTTTAGGTGTGAATTTTTGAAAACAAAAATCAACCCAAACCTCCGAATAGCCAACAAGCTGGTCTACACAGCATGCAACAGAGCCGACTCACCGACACGCTACGTTTGCATGTGTCACTCCCAGATGGGAAAGTGGTGGGGGCCGAAAATTCCCATGTTCTGGATGGGTTGGGACTGTGGGTAAAAGCGGCTTGAGTTCAGACTGGGAGCCAAAGCGGGTTGAAGTCCAAAACCGTTTTTCCCCGCGGAATAATTTCAGTTCGTTTCTACTCTGACGCTCAATCATTCCGTTTCCACTCCCATACTTTTTTCAAGTCTTTTTTGCGTTGACACGAAAACTGAAACCGCTTCTCTTCTGCAACTCATTTTGCACCGCTTTTACTCTCAGCCCGTCATATGTCGTAGGCTTTTAGAACATTCAGGCATCCGGCGTTCAGAAGAATTTGGGACGAAATCTATACCTGGCATCCAAGTGCCTGGTTTATTTAGGCATTCAGAAGAATACTTAACTACATTGTTATTCTACTTAGTTATTCTTCTGAAAGCTTGACACGTTCTAGGCTTTTACAGGAAACCAACCATAGATTATTATCATACATTAAATGGCTATTTATCTTTTTTTTAATTTTCATGTTCATCTAATTAATGAAATATACTTTTACAAAATAATAAGAATAATGATTTTATGTCATATATTTAAAACGCTTTTAATTTAGGTTCATGTTTGCACAGGATTCGAAGGTAAACATTTATTTATTTTTCAATTGTCCTTATTATAATCATACAATGTGCAGTGTTTTCGGGGAATTCAATCAATTTTGCTATTTCAAATTGTAACTTGTGCAAGAAAAATCGTAAACATGGCTATTTTACGATGTAATATTCACTAAATTCTACAAAAAATGCGATCAGAGTTCAAACGATGCATTCTAAATGGTGAATCCAGCCATTAACTTCTTTCCGTGAACGAATTGCAACATTAAAAAAAAATTGATTTTTGAAACCTGTGAAAACATAAGTGTTTTTTAAACATATGACATAAAATCATTATTCTTATTATTTTGTAATTAAATTCATCATTTCATTATTTAATTAAAATAAAGATTTGT
>CAKNYM010048527.1:72215-98014 GCA_932195095.1 Andricus curvator
TTTAATGATTATTCAATTAATGAAGTTTTTCCTTATTATTTGTCATTAATAATATTAAATTATTATAAGGCAAATTTAAAAATGAATAAATGTTTATCTTCGACTCCTGTGAAGACATGAACTTGAATTAAAAAACTTTTGAAATATATGACATAAAATCATTATTCTTATTATTTTTTAAAAGTATATTTCATTAATTAAAGGAACATGAAAACGTGTCAGGCTTTCAGAAGAATATAGAAAAATCTGTATTAAATTTAATACAAATATATGAAGTCATTTGCATACACGGTAGTTGAAATTTAATATACATCAAAACATGAATAGCTGTATACTTTATATTAAATATAATATACAGGTCGGTATAACAGCGTGCTTGAAAACTCAAAATGCTTTTATTTCTTTAAATCTTATCAAATATTCGCAATTGAAGTAATAATCTAGAATTCGTCGAATGAATTCCTTTTTATGATCAAAGTGCAACGTACTAGTGGAACTCTTTCCAAAATTTGCCCTGAATGGTAGAAATGTAATGTGAGTACAGTTGATTGTAAGTTAGGTCTGTCATTTATTTGCGTAATTGAACATTTCGGCTTGAAATCCAATTTTGTTTTTGGTTAACTGGTAGAAGATATCGTATTTTATTATTAATAATCGAAATTTACTGCTAGTCTCATTTTGATTTTGTGTAAAATGGAATTATCCGAGCGATTATCATGAATGTATATAAAATTTCATATACTTGAGATATTAATTTCAATATACATTGGTATTTTAAATTTAATACTATTTTCAACAATGTAGCTAAGTATTCTCCTGATTGCCTAAATAAACCAGGCACTTGGACGGTAGGTATAGATTTCGTCCCAAATTCTTCTGAACGCCGGCAGTCGGCTGAATGCCTGAATCCTCTAAAAGCCTACGGTATATAACAGGGTATTTTTTTAACTTGAGACATCGAAATATCTACAAAAATACGCATCCTATGAAAAAAATATCCGTAATAAAAACTTTTTATTTTCGAGGAGGAAAAGCGACTTTGAAAAACTTTCCCTCCCCCCCCCCAGAAGGCAGAAGTGGGGGTAACTTTGTAATTTCAAATGGGAACCCCAATTTTTTATCATAGATTCAGATTCTCCTTTATGAAATACGTAAGTTTTATTCGAAAAATTTTTTTCGATTCGCGATTTTTTTTTTCGTTTTTTCGACTCCCCACCCCCTCCTGGGGGGTTGGATGGGGTAAATTTTTTCAAAGTTGCTTTTCCCCCTCGAAAATGGAAACTTTTTATTACGGATATTTTTTTCATAGGATTCGTATTTTTTGAGATATTTCGATGTCTCAAGTTAAAAAAAATACCCTGCATATATATATATATATATATATATATATATATATATATATCATAGTAATAATAATAAAATACAATAATTCGTTTCAAACCCTAGATTATTCTTTATTCGGTCTGAAATGAAAGAGTGCTTTTAAGGGCCCACCATATAACACGTGTACAATTTTTTATCACTTTGGGACTCCCCCCCCCCCTCTGACTCCTCTGTCCACGTGGACTTATTTCATATTTTATGGAAATATAGATATTCGTTGTATTTAAAAGCAAAGGAGCCAAAAGGAGCCGTGTATTGTCTGAAAATTCTTTTTTTCTTGAAAACATAAGCTTAATGATACAAGAAACGAAGCCCAAACAAAAAGTAGTTCCAATTTTCTATTCTCTCATATCTTTTCTTTTAAGAAATCCGGAGATTCAGGAGAACACGCATCCATGTGAATTTTGGATAGCCCCCCCCCCCCAATAACTGTCTACGTGGAATATGAATGGCCCCTTATATAGAACCAAATGGCGCTATTATGATCTTAATCCATGGATAATTGGAAATTTGTTGAGAAAGTTTAATGGATGTGCGTAATACCTAATGTAGACTTTTCATGATTTTAAAACAATTTCTCCCGCAAGGATGATAAATATGACATTTATAAATCTGACGTCATTAATTATCCTAATTTATCTCTGTAAGTAGTAATGTACTTTCTGTTCAGCCTTTCAAACCCCTCCCTTTATGAAATCCTGGCTACGCCACTGCGTAGAGTAGAACGGGGCGAGGCAGCCAAGACGCCACATTTTGGCGTGCAGAGCACTTGTTCGAAATGATATGAAAAAGTGTATAGTGTCGTTAGAAAGCTTGATTCTTTGGCTACAAAATTGTCTCGTGGCATTTTGACGTAGCTTGCCCATTACAGTTTCTACAACCATTTTCCAGAGACGCTATGTTTTTGCTCAATCGTAAAAATGTGGGGCGAGGCAGCCAAGCATTTCAGCAGTTATTAGGTGGCACACAAAGTTTTAATACACAGATATATAATAATTTATAAGTTCTTCATTAGGTCCAAGATGATATATAAAAATAAAAAACAAAGTTAAATGTCTTGTCTGACATTTAATGGAACTCAAAAGAAAAACCAAAAAAACATTGGAAAAACTCGGACAAATTAATATGTCATCTTCGTTGCTGCTGTCCGAGGTTTCATAAGGAGTTTTTATACCTTCTTCAGGCGGCCTCGTCGAGGGCCGCCACAAGCAATTCGCTGTTTAGCCTTTTCGGCATAATCTGCTGTTTGTTGGCTACCTCGCCCCACATGTGCTTTTTTCCACAAAAATTTCACACAAAAAACTATTTTGAATATCGAAAAACCAACCATTCCATCGTGTTAAGCACAAAATTCGACTGTGGAAAATACTTACTTAACATTTTTTACACTACCTATACACGAAGGATAAACAAACGTAAATCACGAAAATGTTCCTTCTGCTAGTAGTTTTTCACAAATGACGCTCCTTTTTACAAACTGCGACAGTCACGACACTCAACTTTCGGCAAGTACAGCGGACTAACCTAACCGACCTTACATTACAAAGGCGCGCGATTTCAATTAACGCTGTGGGAATAAGAAGAAATTGGCTGCCTCGCCCCGTTCTACTCCACATATATTTTCTCAATTAAATGCTAATTCTTCCCATGTATTCAAGTCGCAAATAAATTATTTTTAGTTGAGCTGGAAAATTAAACAAAGACCTTGAAAACCCGCCAGAAAACGTTAAATGATTTGGAATTGAAAATCGTGCTATGAATCTCCACCCCGCGTCTAGATAGTATTTAAATGAAATCGATTTATTATAATGTGATATTGAATAAAAATTTTCGTTTTATGAGATGAAAATTGAAATAGAAATAAAAATGCTAGAAAAATAACCGATAGTTGAATTACAAATAATATAGAAATACATTAATTTTATTTTCGATATTTTTTTTATTTTAGTGTACAGACGTTTTATATGTAGAAATCATATTTGTTCAAGGTAATGAAAGAAGTATATTATAAATAATAAATGTTTGAAATATTTTCCATTTACTTAAGGCTTTTTGACTTATTCAATCGTGCAAAATGATAGCTATGGATTTAATTCATTTAAAAAAAACTGTTTATAAGATTCTTACAAAAGTCAAAAGATTTTGTTATTTATGCACGAGAATGACGTTATTCGAATTTTACTTACAAGGAGAGGTCGCGAGATGCGGGTTGCCGATCTGAGTGGGGCTTTGCAGGATGAATATGTATCAAAATCTATTAGGTGCTTATGTTTTCTCTCTATCCAATGGGCCTTACTTTCCTTTATATCGAGGTTTGAGTATTTACGCTCAAGCGCTCAACTCGCCACTGCAGAGTCTGTACCCGGACTGGGTGCTTACACGCAGTCGAATACTAATTTTGTGACAAAAAGAAAGTCATATCATTATTGTATGGAATTTTCACCTCCATTATGAATCTCAAAACGAAAATATGTTTCTGAAGAAAAACGGGATGAAAAAGTAAAAACAAACAATCGTTTTTTTCCTTATTTGAAAAATTATTAAGCACTACTAACAAGACGAAAGATTTTACGATATAGCTCAAATGAAAGCTTAAAGATTGATCTATGGCCCGTTCTAAAAAAAAGAACGGGCTACTGCGCTCTATAGTAAATGAGAAAAAGAATCATATAAATGTAATTACTATTTACTTTTAAACACATTTATACATTAGGAAACTAATTTAGGATAAAAAATACTTGTTTTAATTTGTTATATGATGCCTTCTAATATAATTATTTGTTATATTATATTGGTATGTTTTTAAGTTTTTTTTAATCGAAAAATAAACTTTTAGAAAAATCGGCGTTAACATTAATTACGTAGCTTTTCATAAGTGCTACAGCATTGGCAACACCGTATTTGAAAGATAGATTTGTATCTGCAATTATCAACGTCCTGGAAGAATCTAAACGTGTGAAAGATAATCCGTTGCTTTTAGAAGAATAAGTTGACTATGTGGAGTTCCATGTAAGTTTTTTCATGGTTAGATGATTTTTTATATTAGGAAATCTATTTTTTTAATTATAACAAACAAAAACATTTCACATTTAAAACCATAATAAAATCACAAAACTATTTTTGAATAAATTAAATTACATAAATGTTTCAAATTATTTAGAACACTATCTATACATACTAGGAATATACCAAAATCGTTTCACATTTCACTCAAAAAAATTAATTTTAAAATTATGAGATTGAAAAGTGAACGAGCAAATGGATAAGGGCCATTTGTTTTTCCTCCCTCAAACACAAACATTAATATATATATATATATATATATATATTTTTTTTTTTTCTCACCACCCTGAAAAGTTGTAATTAATGGCCACATACTAATGCTATTACTTTTGGTGAATTTTCTAAAATGTATATAGAAATAATTTTACTTTTGGTCCTTATCCAGATGTCATTCTCATATTTCCATAAATTCATTAATTACAGTGAAAAAATTTCTCGAAATGTTGACATATAAATATATATATATTGCACGAATTCAACGGATACGAAAAAATCCTTACTTTATTTTCGTGATTTTGTAAAAAAAATATGCAGTTTTAAAATTTATGAGATGGAAAAGTGAATAAAGGCCATTTTGTTTTCCCCCTCCCAAACGAAAAAAATTTTCCCTAATGTTTTCACAACTTTAATCAGGATATATAACTCACTTGGAGAACCTGGAATTGTCAGGGAATTTCTTTATACTTGCATTGGGAAAAGCGTGGAAATATCAGGGCATTTTTTTAAAGACATGGCATTTTTTCGAGCGTGATTAAATTATTTTTTAAACAAATATATAAACTTGAGTTTGTAGTTTTCAGGGAACATTATTTGTAAATATTTTACAATATAAGAAAGAATTATATCAAAAGCATTAGATAACAAATTAAAAAAAGTATTTCTTAACCAAAATTAGTTTTCGAAACAAATTATTTCTTTAAGTCAATGGTAATTATTTTTATATTTTTCCTTTTCTTCTTTACTAGAGCTTTGTAGCCCATTATTTTTTTGCGAACGGCCCCAGGCCTCAAGCTACGCTTATCCCCACTTTTAAGCAGTTTAAGCCTACGACTGACGACTCTGTGTGTGAGCACCAAGTCCGGCTCCGGACTCTACTCTACGGTGGCGAATCGAGCGCTTGAGCGCAAATACTCAAACCTCGATATCTCGGAAACTAAGGCCATTTGAATCGAAAGAAAAAATATGCACCCGATGGATTTTTATATACTTTCATCCTGCAAAGCCCCAGTCAAATTGGCGAACCGCATCTTGCAACCTCTCCTTGTTAGTAAACGAAACTCAAAGGTGATTCGTGTGCTGCGAGTTCGGAAACTGGTTTTAAAATTTAAAAGCTCAAAGCCACGAAAGCTTAAGAATAGGAAGGAGCGAAGATGAGATTAACAAAAAGATTTGTGAAATTCTTTATATGCCTGCTCAAATTATTTAGCTTATGCCTCTTTGAAATGTGATTGAATACAAAATAAGATCAAAAAACGCTTCAAAGGATAAATTCTTTAAAAGTAATCCATTTTGTTTATGATTTTGAGTATTAATGATCAGATTTTAATGATTTTACTTAATTTGTAAAAGGATTTGTAATTTCTCAATTCATTTTCTTCAAATTAGAGCTGTCGTGTCTGTCCTGAATATAATAGAAGTTATAAATTTAGAACAGATATTAATCGTCGAATGCTAGATGTTGGCAAATGTCAGTAACAGGAATCTTGAGTTAGAACCCTGCATTCTACTCTGCTACTTTTATTACCACAATTTTCTTGTATTGAAAAAAATCTGAACCATTCTTTTAATTGGTTAATTATTATTTGAACTTTCACTTAACATTAATTTACTTTTAAACAATTTGTTTGTTTTACATTTGAGAAAGAACAGTATTATATTCTAGTAGATATTTTCTCACATTTTTCTTCCTAATTTACCAGAATTTTTACGTATTAAGAAAAGTTCCATACAACGTAGCTTGCGTCACTTTGTCTTACCGCATCTTCTTAAACTTTAAGGCCTACAAGAGAAACTCATTACGTTCCTTAGAATAAAGTGTGGGAACTCCCTAAATACTACTTGTCAAAATTTTACTTCTTTTTCTAGTGTAAATGGAAAAAAATGGCTGCAAGGTGTATAATACTAACGAGAAAATTGTTTACCTTATATAAAGCTCAACTGACAAAGTAATAAAAGAAAATACTTTCAATATTGTAAAGGTATTTATTTTTTTATGCTTTTAATTATCCCAATTCAAAACTTTATGTCTTTACAATTATCTTATAGATAAATATTATTTTATTTGTAAGATTTGTTCAGATTTAAGGTGTGCTCCTAAGGTATCCTGGAAATATAACTATATCTCACATATTCCTCAAATATTAAGAAGTCCAAACTTTTTGGGTTCTAGGTATTTTTTCAGCTTGGGATTACTATTTTCTGTTGCAAAATTTTTGACCCGATCTTCTGACCCTCGGCAAGTCACATTGTGGCATCCGTTGCAAAAAATGTCAAGGCCGCAACGAGCTGGCAATAATGCCGTGAGTCACATTTGCAGTAAGTCTCATTAGGCATTTTCACTTCATAGTCAGCTAACTTCACTTCGTTAACTGCTGAGGGGAAAACAATGGATCAAATGCATGGGATTCGCTCCATTTTTGCCTTATTTTGTTAATATCTTCGTAAAAACTAATTTTTTCGATATAAATGTATTTAAAAAATAGTTTCTATTTTTTAACTACTAGTCAATTAAATAATAAAATGACAATAATTATTATTTATTACGAAGATATAACATAAATAAAGTTTTGTCCCATGCATTTGGTCCATTGTTTTCCCCTCAACACTCAACGAAGTGAACGTAGCTGATGGTTGAAGTGAAAATACCTAATTGCGGCATCTCTCATTTGGGAAAATACTCAAGTCCCCCTTTTATATGTTTTCTTCTTTCCATTTCATCCCCTTCGCAGTATAAACCTCTCTATCTCCTTTCTTTCCACCCTCCTAAAGCAAATATTGGCTTAACTTTTTTTCTGAGATATACCGCTTATGTGAGTTGCCGTTATGTGACATTCATCAAATGTAACTCACCGCACTGTGACTTGCAGCATTGTTGTCAGTTCGATTATTCCTGAATTAGAGATCCTGCAAATATGTAAGACATACCTGTGAAATGTGACTCGCCGCAAATGTAACATGCTGTAAGGTGACTTACGGAGGGACAGTTTATCCGGATCAAAACATTTAATCGACTTTCATCCATTAATGGGGTTTTGCTTGAAAGATATATGAGTAGAAACGGTATAAAAAAGTTTTTTTAAAAAGAAAGTTGCTCGCTTCATCTTCTACAATTGTTATTTCTATAAAATTAATATTGCCTGCAATAAGAAATTTAAAACTGAATTACCAAATATTGGAATTATTTTTCAAATTATGATAATTTAATATGACTTCAGTACTGATCTTCAGAAAAAAATACAAAAATAAAAAAACTTGCCCAATTACAGTTCCTTTCTACAAAGGGAGCAATCCTCCATAGAAAATAAAGAACTATTCTCCAGTCTACTGAGCATTTGACAAACCTCTAGTCCAGCCTCCATAAACGAGAAACGATGAATCCGAACAATTGGGGAAAATTGCCCCAAAAGGATTAGGACGTTTAAAATAACTGCCGTGCCAGAGCAAACAGGTCAACAATTTTATACTACCCACGCTTAACAGTAGACTAGGAACCTGTATTTTCTATTCGTAACATGGGGTAAAAACTTTTATCTCGTATCTATACATGTAAACGGAAACATGAGTGAGTCGTCAAAGGGATGGAAAAAGAAGTTGAAAGGGGGGAGAAAGGGATATTAAACGAACGATATGGGGTTACGCAGGTGACAACAATGAAGAAGAGGGTAAGGGGAAATGGTGGTTGGAAATAACAGTTGGCGCCACTTCCGCTTGCGCTCTAGTAATGAAATCTTTTGATTCAGTGAACTCAAATTAAAATAGCTAGTTGTAATTCGGCAGAAGAGTCAGCTGTAATATCCCAGCCTGTTCATGAAATTCCAGATACGCTTTGTTCTTTATAAACACCGTCGAGATGCACGTGCAACCTTAATATCCGCGAGCACGTATTGACCAATCAAAATAACCTGGGTTTTTTTTTCAAACTTGGATCTTTGATTCGGATACGTTTTTTCCACATCGAGGGGAACATTAATCGAAAGCTCAATATTGCAGAATAATAATTGTGGATGAATTTTTTATCTTATTCCTAATTTTTTAATTATTTTCATTTGACATTTTATATCAGAAAACTGTTCAGCTTTAAAGTGTTTTTTATGAAGCTCTATAATCACTGGACAAATAAAATGAAAAATTGAAGGGGATAGTGGTGAGGATCTATAAATTTCTCGAGTAATTTTGTTGCAAATGAGATGATCGGAGGGGATCTCCTGGATGCTCTGAACAATACAGTTTTTAATCGAACTGTCGATAAATAACAAAACAAAGAATCGATTTGTCTTGCGCGAGAGACAGCATGTCAATAACGAAAGAGTACACGACGAGGCGTCTAAAATCGATGGAGGCATCGGGCGGCATCGGGCGAGCATCGATTCCACGCACATGCCCACGAACACAAGACCGTATCACTATCCGCAATATACGTACTGTACACCTTATCACAAACACGATCGAGACGTTATCACGATAACAATAACGATCAAATTTTACCTCTAATGGAATCGATTAGGAATCAGATAAAAAAGAGTGCCTCGAGACCAGGGAGGTTCTCGCATCTGAGGTCCAAATAAAAAGAGTTTGTAGCATGGGCATGAGTGTCTATCCGTCTATTTATCCGTTTTCATTTTGAAACATCATTTTTTATTCATATTATACATTCGCGCCACAGCACGCATATTATATATTATTATATTCTAAGTATTCATAAACGTAAAGCGGGGTAAGGCTGGTACAAAAATTGTCTTCTTCAATTACTTACACCCTAATCTTTTTCAACTTGATAGAGAAAAACGTCTTTAAGACTTAACCCCAAACACAGAAAATACTAGCCTTGAAAATTAAAAAATACCTTTTTAAGGCTTGCAAAGTAATGGACGGGCACGCTTAGCGCTCGGATGGGTGACCGTTCGTGCTTTTGATTTGATCGCGTTTTTCACTGCATTTAACTATTGTCGAGAGGCAGCTTTAGCGCCAAGAAAGGGTGTGTACACTCGATGATATCATCTCCGAACTCACCTGTCGGTTACCAGCTGCGTACGAGAGTTTTGACTATCACGATTAAAACAAAAACAATACGTCTTATAAAAAAAATGGTATGAAGTAAATTTTTATAGATCTTTTTGAGATAAATAATTTTTTTCGTTTCTTGCATAGTTTTTTTTTGGAAAATGGACATTTTTTTAAAGCGTTATCACGATTAAAACAAAAAATCTTCATCTTACCAAAAAATTGTCTTGAGCAAATTTGTAGATTCTATTTGCATAAGCAATATTGCTTCTCAACATTTTTTCGTTTCTCGCATAGTTTTGCTGGAAAATGGAATTTTTTATTTTTCAAAAAACTTTGTCCATGGTTAAAACCAGGACTGTTGCTCAAAAGTGGCTGTTAACGAACGTGAGATGTAAAGTCGCGAAACAGAAGACTTAAAGTGCATGCTTTTGTGCATGTGCATAACCTTTCGGGACCCAATATCGAGGGATCTGAGCTCGTCCTTCGTCCATGGAACTACTCCAAATGAATAGAGTACTACTGGGACGGCAAGCATGTTCGTCGCAGATACTTTGTTCCTCGCAGACAGTTCGGAAGACCATATCCGTCGGATGAGACGTTTGTATCTGCATCGGAGAGTATCCTTTATAGATGTCACGTCCTGAATGCGGCTCTGTGGCAGGCGCAGGTATGTATAGGTCTCTTCAGCGCCGAGGTGTCGTATAGCGCTTCTGTCGACGAGCTCAGGATCTTCGGTGATGCCATTAAGTTTTCCTTTCTTCACATTAACCTTGGCGCATTTCTCTAACCCGAACTCCATTCCAATCTCTTAATATAGTTTTTCACAACGCCCCGTCTGAAAGTTCAACTTTTGACGCCTTTTTAGCACATCGAAAGTGGCCAATGGCAGGCTGCTTTACTTTCCTCCCGCTACGTCATCTATTTTCTGTCCTAGGGAAGAAAGTGAATTTGAGTCCTTCTTTCGACGAATAGTCCAATGGGCGACGACTTTGAGTTAAGCAGCTTAATCTATTGCGCATGCGTCCACCAACATTTTTGAAAATTTTTTAAATTGTTGGAAGTTTTTTGCAATTTTAATAAATTTGAAAATTTTTTCATCGTTCCTCATGACTACGATTCAAGAAACGGAGTTATTTTTATTACAAAATTTTGCGCACAATATTTTACTCAAAATTTTTTGTTTCATGCCTGTCCAAGACTTTTTCACTTCTGTTAGCCCGCAGATATCGAACTGATCAGTCAACATTGAAAATGCCTGAATGAAAGTCGAACTTTTAACAGGCTTGTTGTGAAAGAAGTATATTTGTCAAAGAGAGAATGCAGTTTCTCGACTGGTGTGATTGCTGCTAACCTTGACTGGGGGCGCTTGCCGCCCGCTTCACGAAATGATTTTTTACGTTTGCATTTGATTTTTTTCATCAATGGTAATATCAAAATAAAATCTGTAAATAATGGCAGATGTAAATGGGAAAGAAACAAAATATTACTTTTCAACCCTTACAAAAGGTAGTTTTCAAACTTTAAAATATTCCTGTATTTTCAGGTGACATTTTTTAATATAATATATATCGTCATTTTGTGGCTTTTGAAATTGATAAGTACAACTCAGAGTCTTTGTTAATAAAGTCCATAAGGCATCTTTCAATCGTTAATACTGCTCCAAACTGCTTAAATATTCCCAAGCATGTCATAACAGACTTAATATATTTTATTCCAGTAGAGCTGTCAGAGAAATCAAAGATAAGTAAATCGAACAAGATCAAGTTTCGAGAAAATATGACGTGCTTTACGACACTACTAAAAACTTAAAATTAGCAGGTTTACAATAAAACCTAGCATCCATGTATAATTTTTTATTGCAAAAACATTCCCCCTTCGGTTTGAATTAAAAGAATAATAATATGTATGCTCACAAAAAATGACCTTCTAAATGTATCAGCATCACCCCAGTTATACCAGCCTTACCCCGGTTCACGGTATTGATATTTTTGTATACTATATATGTTATATAAAATATGTACAGTAATGTAGTGTCTATGTGTAACACATCTACACGAGCACGCCGAGCTTATGTGCACGCTTTAAAAAGGCTGTTACATCAATAAAGGTGTTGATTTTGGTGTTGGTGTATATATATATATATATATATATATATATATATATATATATATATATTCGTTATCAAAAACTGTGGCGTTGTATCAGAGATCTACGTCCAAATTCAATGGATTTCGGGATTGCCGGCAAAACCATGCCAATCTCCATTTTTCACATTGTCTAAGTCCGCCATTCAATTACAGGAAGGTGAATCATTTTTGGGGTTTTGTGTGCTGATGTAACATTCTATTACAAAACGATATTTTTTGGTAATTTCAACTCTTGTGTTTTTATTTATGTAAATTACAATCATAGAAAATTGTTAAAATTAAATTGTAATCATAATTGTTCAAATGTAATTATAAATTGTATATTTAAAACAAAATAGACATTATAAATAAATCAGGTGTCTGATATTTTAAGCAAATTAGCTTTATTGAATTCAATTGAATTAGCTTGAAATTTATGCAGTAGCATATGGAAATGACGGGGTGCTCAAGAAATTAATTCAAAAATACTTTTGTGTATCAAAAAGTAGAAAAATGTATTTTGAAAAATATTCGAATCTTTCTAATAAGAAATTTGTATAAAAAATAACTTTGTTAATTCCCCTATATTCAATATTTCAACTGCGCAATGAATGCATATCATTTACGAAGCCAATGCCATTTTTGAACCAAATCTAACTCTAAATTTGATGGAATATAAATTCTTCATTTTCAAACCTTGCAGTAAATATTTATAGAATGGAAATAGATGTAGATAGTAAAGTATATTCTTTCACGTTTCTAAATTGAAAAATTTCCGGTCCAGTAAAATGGTAATCTAGTTATTTGAATCTAACACAATTTCCCAAATCTCGATCGAAGAAAATGAAACTTTCAGCAACGTCACAGTTTGAAAATATTCATCTCAAACAGGCAGAAACCGGAACTAATGTAGATTTGTAGATATATACACAATCTGTAACCAGCTCGTAAATACGAGTATTCGTTAAGTCGAAATATTGCATTGCAATTCGAATGTAAATCAGAATAGACGACCACACAGCATTCAAACGAACCAGGTTAAAGTTTTATTGCTACGTTGTGTCCAAATCTATCAGATTTTTTAAACTCGCAATTGCTCTTTTGCCGGACCAAACATTTCTAAATCTGGGATACAGGTCATTCAGTTTGACAATTCAATTAATTTTTTTCCAATATTCAATGAAAAGAATTTTAATCTTTTATGGTCCGTGATTTGAATTGACTAATTGAAATAAATTGTGTTTTTTTTTAATAGAGTTAATTCCGGTTAAAAAGTAAGACTAAAATGAAATTTTTTATTAGTAACTGTATTTATAATAATTTTTCAATAAATCTCTTAACATGTAAGAACTAGATATGCACAAGTTCATAGTGGAATTAGTTTCAAAACATTTCTTCTAACATTTGGTATTTGTACAATTTTGTGTTTTATTTATGTCCGATTTAAATTTTCAAAATGAATGTATAAATATTGTAGATTAGTGGATATTCTATAATCTACATTCACCTTAATCTCTGCCTGGTATTTCACGGAATTTTCTAGACATATTTGAAGTTAAAAGAAAAATATCTAATTGGTTAAATGTGAATTCCGCAGTGATCTGCGCTCAAGGACTTATTGCCAAGGACAAGAGTGGAACTTCCGATCCATATGTCACAGTTCAAGTAGGAAAAGTGAAGAAACGAACGAAAACGATGCCACAGGAGTTGAATCCAGTCTGGAACGAGAAGTTTTACTTGTAAGTTTTATTTTTAATTCTTGCAATAAACTACAATAGGTAATACCAAAATTTCAAATTTTCAGCGAGTGCCACAACTCATCGGACCGAATAAAAGTCCGTGTGTGGGATGAAGATAACGACTTAAAGTCCAAATTGAGGCAGAAGTTGACGAGGGAGAGTGATGACTTCCTGGGTCAAACCATCATCGAGGTTCGAACTCTCAGTGGTGAGATGGACGTCTGGTACAACCTGGAGAAGCGAACAGACAAAAGTGCAGTCTCTGGAGCAATTAGGCTTCATATTAGTGTCGAAATCAAGGGAGAAGAAAAAGTGGCACCTTACCATGTCCAATACACGTGCCTTCACGAAAACCTCTTCCACAGCCTTTGCGAGGGAAACAGTGGAATGGTGACTTTACCTCAAGCCAGAGGCGACGACGCTTGGAAGGTTTATTTTGATCCTCCTGGTGAAGAACTCGTTGACGAATTTGCCATGCGATACGGAATTGAAAGCATCTACCAAGCAATGACGTAAGTACTTTCAAAAAACAATATTTCTTCATTTCATTTCATTTTTTGAAAGTGTTTTTTTTAATAAGTTCTCTGAAATCTCGCCATGCACAGCAATGATTGAAATTCTGAAAATGAGCCTATAATTACTAGGTAGCGCATTGAGAATAAAAAATTTTGAATACTTTAAACGCCGCTTTTCTATTTTCTTCATTTTGGTGAATAAGTGATTTCTTACCGAGCAGTTAACCGCCACTGAATTCAGTTGTACACCTGTTTCCGAATTATTTACATTTTCTTGACTTGTTTCAAAAAGACATATCCGAATGTGTTAGTTATATAAAAAAAATCAGTCCCCACCCGAGTTTGCACACACTGAGGTACCCCAAGCGCGGACAGTGGAGAGTGACTGGTGCCTGACAAGAACAGAATCATACCACTGGCGAGCGGGACTCCCGTACGCAACAGTGGCACCAGCCGGTCTGCGGTCAGGCTCCTTTTCTTATCGTAGGGAGAACCGTGTACTATTTTATTTATTCATTAAATTCCACAAACGAAAATGTTTGATTGACGCCAAGTTTGCTTTTTTTGAAAAAAAAAAGATTCAAAAAGTAATTTTAAAACCCAAGAAAATTAGTAACAATAATAATAATAATAATAATGCTCTTGCAGTCAGCCACGTTGCTTTGGGCTGACTCCCCAATGCAACGAATTATGCTGTTACGACGACAGTATCACGCAGTGCCACCTACAATAGGCCTCTCTCGGATGGAGGCCATGGTTCTGTTGGGAGTGGCAATAGGATCGAACGGAGGCGACGACCAGGCAATAGCCCAGGAGAAACGCGAGAACATCGATTTAAATGGTCGGACCAACTCAGGAGGGACATCCTTACCTGTTGGCGAAGAAGCTCTTTGGCGCGAAGAAGATTCATGCAGAGGTTACATGACCGTTGGGTCAAAATGCACCCGGAATATGCTCATAAAACGCCTCAGTATTTAAGAGATCAGGTATTCTTTTTGCGAAAAAACATATATGAAGCTCTTTATCAGCAAGAAGAGGAGCAACATCCTCCAGCGAACATTCCACCCGTTTCAGCAAGAACACCTTTGCAGATAGCCGATAATGCCAACATGAGAAGTAGGAGAAGTAGGATAGGCTGGACAAATTAGCTGAAGCTAATACTTCTCTCCCCGAGTTGCTCCCCGAAGATGTTAATCTCTGGAATCTAAACTGTGTAGTTTACGAGAAGGCGGTCTCGCTGCTTAGCGACAATAGAAGTAACGATACTTCAGTATGCCTGAGTAAGAGTCGCGAGCGTATTGTACAGCTTCAGTTTAAAATTGAAATGAGGAGACGGCATACATCAAATATTCAAGTGCGTGATTAGCTACATAACATCAAATAAAAAATTCACTCCAAAAGTTAGGGCACTTGCTCGAAACATAAGGAAAGCAAATCACACGCTGAACAAGTGTAAACTGTTGACCATCAAGCAGCACTGGACGAAAAAAATAAGATCTCTTTCAACAGCGAAACAGCGCCTTGAACGGCGAGTAAAGTGGATTCAGGAAAATTCCACCTTTTCTATTCATCCTTTCCGTCTGTTCAATAAAACGTCACGTGCCGTTAAAAATCCGCCTAGTCGAGAAGAGATTCAAGTCTTCTGGGAGCAAGTATATGGAGATACTTATCAGCTAAATGAAGATGCTTCAGATATATCACTCTTTCGTAACTTTTGCCAAAGGCAAAGGTTACAAGGTCTAGTGGAAGGACGCACGGTATTGATCCCTAAGAGCGGAGATTTGTCAAGCAAAGAACTACAGGCCCATAGCTTGTTTAAACACCAGCTACAATCTATTCACTGGCATCCTCAAAGAAAGGATGTTAACATCTATCGAGCCGGTATGCAGTGCAATAGTTGAACAACGTGAATGCAAGAGAGGGCTGGCAGGTTACAGGGAGATCCTGTTAATAGACAGGTGTATTATCCAGGACTTGATCAGGTATCGACGCAATCTGTCCATGGCTTGGATTGACTACCGTAAGGCATTCGATAACACGAACCTTGAGCTACTTATCAAGCTCCTTGAGTGCCTGGAGTTGCATCCAAAAATAGTGAGAAGCATAAAAGAGCTTATGCTCTTGTAGCGGACAAGATTTGTCATAACATCTGACAAAAGCCAAAGTGACTACAAGCTATATCACATATAAGAGGGGGGTCTTCCAAGGAGACTTTCTAAGTCCGATACTTTTCTGCATCTCCTTCTTGCCTCTATCTATTGTGCTCCGAGGCAAAAGCTCTGGATACCTATGTGGCCCGCCGAACAGAAGACAATATAAGGTCAACCACCTTTTATACATGGACGACCTTAAACTCTTTGCTTCCTCGAAAGAGGACCTTAACATCCTTGTGGAGGCGGTAAATAGGTACTCTAACGCGATTGGCATGAGCTTCGGACTGGACAAGTGTGCCTGCGTCCACCTACACCAAGGAAGACTAGAAACTACATGATCGCGTGACGATCAGGATGTTCAACTCATAGGCTGAAATACAATTCAACATCTTGGTATTGGAGAAACATATATATATATATATATATATATATATATATATCTTGGAATACCGCAAGCGGAAACCCAAAATGTGCATGTGTTAAAAACAGCCCGTGGAAAAAGGTATCGCCAAATTCTCAGAAAAATTTGGGCTTCCGAATTATCTGGCAAGAATAAGATCCAGGCGACCAATATGCTGGCCGTTCCTATACAGCTCTACACATTTGATGCAGTAAAATGGAACGTCGATGAGTTGAAGCAACTTAACCGAAGCACACGCAAGATGATGACAATCCATCGAAGTCATCATCCTAGATCTTCCGTACCTCGAATATACCTCCCTCGAGATAAAGGGGGTAGAGGCTTGCTAAGCTTAGAGTGTCTTCATCGACGAACGGTTCTGGCTACAGCCTGCTCAGTTCTAAATAGCAGAGATTCTCTTATACGACTCGTACATCAACATGAAGTCGTCAATGCTGCGGCGTTTCTATACCGTGCTGCAGATAGGGCAGCAAAGGAGCTTGGCCTCCCATTTGATTCCAGCGACAATACACATGGCCTAGCATCACTAACACCTTTGTTGCTCAAAAGTCGTGTACAGGAAGCAGAACATACGCTTCTACTAAGAGAACATGCTGACAAGCCCCTTCATGGTAAATTCTACGGCATTATACGTAGAGAAGAGCTCTCGATGGGTATGTCCAACATGTTTCTCAAGTCTGCTGAATTGAGATCGGAAACTGAGGGATTTCTTTTTGCCTGTCAAGAACGTGTTATAGACACCTTAGTTTATCGCGAGCGCACAATGAATGTACCAGTAGGCGATACCAACTGCCGAGCGTGCAAGCAAGGGCCAGAAACATTTGGACATGTTCTCAGTGGATGCTCAAAATATGCACGCTACGGGTACATAGAGAGACACAATGCGGCTCCAAAAGTGTTAAATTACCATCTTAGGCACTTCTATGGTGTTGATCTATTGCCCGTCTTGCCATACGCCCAGGGGGAACTCGATTCCGTTGTGGAGGATGATCAGTGTAAGATCTACTGGAATTTCTCATTCTCCATCACTCAACGTATCAGTGCTACGTATCAGAAGCCTGATATTGTCCTCCAAGATCTGAAGACCAAGATAATTTACGTGATTGAATTTTTGGCACCAGCCGATGGTAATATCACGGCAAAGGACGAAGAAAAACGGGCGAAATAGCAAGCACTTCTTTTCGAGCTGAGCAGACTGTACCAAGGGTACAAAGTCCATCTTGTAGTTCTCATAATCGGCTGTCTTGGAGGTATGGAAGCTTCATTTCTCAGCCAACTCAACAAGATTCCGGCTTGCCAGCATCAGGCTCATTCAATCACGAACCAGATGCAAAAGGCTGTTCTTCTGGGATCACTTCATCTGGTCCGACAAGACTGTTCCTCATAACATTCTACAAAGATTGGTAGCTCTAAAAAAGTATCCAGAGGTGAAACCTTCATCTCCAACTGTCCCGTCTGCCGCGTAAGGTCATCCGCGGCTGGAGACTTGACTCCAAGGAACAGTGTTGCACGATGTTATCTCGCGTAAATTTCCCGCTCTTGCTTACCTTCTAGGATAGAAGGAGCAGAAGCGGATGACGTACACGTTCCAGTTGCGTCGGGATTGGTTGCTTTTAGGAACCATGATGGTAGCTTCCGGAGCCTACAACTTCTCACATAATATAAATTATAATTATTGTAGCATTATTTATGACTAATAATTAGTATGTATTAATATGTTATTATTATTATTATTATTATTATAGCATTAAGCCGTTTCCCTTTCGGAGTAGGCGTGACTTGCTCGGTTGGAAAATAGTAGTGTGTAGACGGGTATATAGGTATAAGGTAGATAGGTATATAGGTGTAAGGTATAGATATTTTAGATTGATCTAGAATTCTCGTGTTATTTATTTAGATGACACGTTCGTTCCGCAACACTTATCCGGCCCAGGTTGCTGATCAATCTCTCTAGCGATCACCCCAAGTGAAGAGCCTCACAAAATTGTTATGTGTGCTTCCCCACTTCGGTCCACTAGTATCCAAGGTCTTTGTTTCAGGCGTCATTCACTCTATTGTCACTCTGTTTACAAACTATTTGTCGCCACACTTTTCTGTCCTGGCATACTACTCTAGCTTCCTTCACGTCCATGCATTTTCTTTCTATGGCTTCTTATGTCTCTTTGGTTTAATGTCTCATTCACAGATTCTAACCATTCTTTCGGTGGTCTACCTCTGGGCATTCTGCCATTTACTTTACCTTTATACACTTGTTTGGTCAGTCGTTCATTGTTCAATTCTTTCAAGATGTCCGAACCATCTTAACTGATTTCTTTCCCATATGTCAACTAGTGTCTCTCCTGTACCACATTCTTTGAGGATTATCTCGTTTCGGACGTTGTCCATCAGTGTTTTCCCGCATATTGTGCGCACAGGTTTCATACCAATCGCGTTAATTTTACTCCTGTCCTTTTCTTGAAAGATCCATGTCTCGCCACCATATACTACAGTCGGTACGAGTATGGAATTATGTATGGCCATTTTAGCTTTTTTTGATATGTTTTTATTTCTGAGAATGGACCCTGCTCTACCGATAACCTGCTTACCCTTATTTATGCGCCTATCTAGCTCCCCATATATTTTCCCGTCGCTAGTGAATAGGCTACCCAGATATACGAACTTATCAACTTGTTCTACTCTGTCATCATTTAGGACAATGTTGCACATTGTGTTCTCATTTTTTCCCTCAAACACCATGATTTTTGTTTTATTTACGTTAATTTTGAGGCCCATGTTCTTCATGCTTGTATTAAGTTTATTCAACATTCTTTGCAAGTCCTCGATTGATTCTGCCATAACAATCTTGTCATCTGCGAAAGCGAACCCACGTACCCTCACTGTGTCGAGGTCTACACCTTCTTCATCGAAGAGGGCCATTCTTAGACATTTATCCATAAATATGATAAATAGCCAAGAGGACATAACGCATCCTTGTTTCACGCCTTGCAAAATATCGAACCTGTCACTCAGTTTCCCATTTACCCTTACACTCGCTTTACTACCTATATATATTGTTTTTATTGCTTGTAGGAGCCATCCATTGACTCCGTACTCTTTAAGGACTTCCCAAAGTTTACTTCTATTTACCTTGTCAAATGTTTTTTCTAGGTCAACAAATGCACAGAAAACTTTCTTTCCTACTCTCAAGCTTTTTTCTGTGATCTGTCTTAAGCTAAATATCTGATCTGTACATGATCTTCCTGGCATAAATCCACTTTGGACTTCCCATATCTCTCCTTCTGTTATATCCATTACCCTACGAATAAGTATTTTTGAGTATATCTTACTTACGGTACTTAGTAAGCTGATACCTCTGTAATTACTGCAGTTGTTTTTATCTCTCTTTCATTTGTATATTGGTACGATAATCGCTTTTCTCCACTCGCCTGGGACTTGCCCCATCTCGATACATTTTATCAATTCGCATAACCTGTGAGGTATGTATTCGCTACCATATTTAAGCATTTCAGCGCTAATACTGTCTACACCAGTAGCCTTACCGTTTTTTAAGTTCTTAATCATATCTCTAACCTCAGTGACACACCCTTTTTCAATTGGGTATTCTAATGCATTATTTACTATGTCACAGTTCTGTTGCCCTATGTCTTCGCCTCCTAATAATTCTTTAAAAGAGTCTTTTAAAGCTTCTACTATCCCGTCTGTATCATATAGCATTTCACCTTTGCTATTTCTCATGCTGACAAACTCTGTATTTTTACTTCCCTCCATCTTTTTAAATAATAGTTTCATGGCTCCTTCAAAGTCGTTTTGTATTTTCTTCTCTTCTTCTGTTCTGATTTTATCTTTACTTTCCTTGACTAGTCGTTTAACTTTCCTATTTTTGTATCTGTCATCATTTTTGAGCCTATTTCTCTCCTCATCCCTAAGACCTGTGATGTTCAACGTTC
The DNA here is from genome assembly GCA_932195095.1 of Andricus curvator. Taxonomy (NCBI): domain Eukaryota; kingdom Metazoa; phylum Arthropoda; class Insecta; order Hymenoptera; family Cynipidae; genus Andricus; species Andricus curvator. Next base: position 92,786 of record CAKNYM010048527.1, read on the forward strand.
TCTCGTGCGCTTTTTTCTTTTCTTGCTGGGCTGCCTGAATTTCATAATTTCATGTAATTAATAATAAAATAAAAAGTAAGAAATAATGTTTTCACCAAAAGGAAAAAGATTGAGGGGTAGCGTTTAAACGTGTTTAAAACTCGATGATTGAATTTCGAAAAAATTAGTGTGATTATAAAATTTAATTTTTTCCAGGCACTTCCACTGTTTGTCGACGAAGTATCTTTGTCCAGGAGTTCCAGCGGTGATGTCAACTCTCTTGGCAAACATTAATGCCTACTATGCTCATACGACAGCAAGTTCTGCCGTCTCAGCCAGTGATAGATTCGCTGCCAGTAACTTCGGGGTGAGTGGGGCACTGGGTCGGAGTTTAGATAGCGTTGGTCTGAGCAAAGCGAGAGAAATGCTGAGAAATGCTCCTGCAATTTTCTGAAAACCAGGACCATCTGTTATTGGAATCCCAGATGGTTCAGACTCGTTGCACAATATCTCTCACCCTCTCAAACATACCGAAGTACAGTTCAGCCCTATCAATTCCATCTACATCGTTAAACGTTACATTTATGCTGAGACCCAAATATGTTCCATCCGACAGAATTTCACGTAAATGTTGTCGCCCTTACAACGCAGAGCACTTTCTCAATTATTTGCCCCGAATAAACTCTCCATGTAACTCGGGAATCGCGCTTCAAAAAAGTTACAGAGTTTCTTGTTCTTATTTTTTATTTTTATAGACCTACCTTGATTGAATTCTTGCACTTCTAATGTTGCTCCAAAAATGCTACAAAATATCAAATCCGTTCTCTCTCTCTCTCTCTCTCTCTTATTTATTAATCTTTTGCAGTCATATGTAGTTTTAGAGAAAATAAGGTACCTTCCCAGCAAACACAGTGTGAGATGAAAAAGGATAATATATATATATATATATATATAGTATATAAATCCTATAATATTATTATATTATATAATTATATTACTATATTATATATTACCATATATCCCATTCATTTCTTACTTTTGCCAGATGCTGCCGAATTTCTTGGCAGGGAATCTTGGCGGAGATCCCGGCGGGATCTACAGCGAGAATGCTCGGCAAGAGAATTCCACACAGGATCCTAGCGGGATCATTGCGGGTAATCTTTCCAGCGTTAAAAAATAAGTCCGCTCGCACATTTCCCGCTACGGGAATTCTTAGGGACATCATACCTTTATCTATGTTCTGTCTGCTTGCATTATACTTATGTCCCGAAAGTGGGCAATTTTTATATTTTAATTACGAATTTAACACGTTTTTATGGCATTCGCCAAATTCAGATGCGTTTTTCTCGAAAAGTTGGTTTTCAAAAGTGCTCCGGGGACTCCTTTTTTAACTTAGGGGGTTCTTTCTGGGCTTAAAATTTCGGAAATTTATCGGGCTATTTATTTGCCCCTATATGCAACTTAATGCCGAAAAAAGGATATCTTTGCTTATGGAAATATATATTATGATTGCAATATTAATTAAAAAATTTAATTAGAACAACATTTAAAACATCGAAATATCATGGCCGTTTTAATTTTTTAATTAAAAACTTAAATGTGTTATTTTATCTTTAAATAATGAAAAGAAACATCCTGGGAACAAGTTTTCATGCAGAGTATATTACTTTATAACTAAAATTTTTTCAATAGTCTATAACGTTTGAAAACATCAATGCTTTAAATGAACTACAGTTTGAATGAACTACAATTCATTATTAGTTCATGCACATATGGGACAAAATACGCCAAGTGTTCCCACCTAAAATTAATTTTTTTTGGATCGGGTTGAAACTTGGCTGAATCATAGTCCTAGTGGACCTATATTATTTCACCAAGCCATAGGTCTATTTATCAACCGGTTATCAATATACAGGGGCCTGAATTTTTCACTTTTTCACACGTTTCTTCACCTACACGTTAGAGTAACTTCTTCTAGGATGATCCGATTAGGCTTTTATTTTAGTGTTTTAGCAAGCTTTTTTCATATACTTTAAGGCTATAATAACGAGATATATATATATATATATATATATATATATATATATATATATGAAAAGCAAAATTGAAATGGATTTTTTGAGGAAAAAAAAACATATTTAAAAAAAATTCCATTTCAAAAAATAGCTTCTTTTAAACTCTTTGAAATCATGTTGCATAAAAAGTGGACAGGAAATTTTTTCGTGTTCAAATTTAGACTTTTACTTTTTATTCTACAAGATTTCATAGAGTTAAAAAAAGATATTTTCGGAAATAGGAAAACAACATTTAATATGGTTTTTTTTTTCGAAAAATCATTTTCAATTTTGATTTTCGAAGAAAAAATATAACATATTAAAAAATAAATATATATCGTTATTACAGTCTTAAAGTACATGAAAGAAGCTTTCCAAAACACTAGAAGAAAATTCCAATCGGATTATCCTAAAAGAAGTTACACTCACGTGAAGGTGAAGAAACGCGTGAAAAAGTGAAAAAATCAGGTGGGAACACTTGACGTATTCTGCCCCATATATGTGTTTATTTAATTTTAATTTTGAAAAATTTTATTTAATTTTTGTTGTTAGAAAAAGTTGAACTGTACATATACATTTAATTCAGCATCTCTTATTAATAACTATTTAGACTGTTTCATGATTTATTTACATCAATATAAATATAAACTAAAATTCTGTACGATTCTTTAATTACTTCTTTCAATTTGTTTTAAAATTTGTCACTTTTAACATATAAGCGAAATTCTATATGCGTATTTAAAATAAATTTTCAAAAATTAGAATTAAGCTCTGGTCCATTAAATTCAACAAAAAAAGTAATATTTAAATTTATGTAGTTAATATTGAATCTAACCGATAAATGAGATACCTATGAGAAAATTACAGATGCCAATTAAGAAAATTAAATTTAAATCTCGAATATATGTATTTCGTGATTATATAATTATGTATACAGCAACGTTTTTTCAAATTTGAATTTAAATTACAGAAATTATTTTAATTTACAACACCAACACTAATTAGTAAATAAAAATCTGCATGGTAAAATGTTTACACATTTTTTAAAGATTGTTCATTATTGAAAATAATAAAAAATTTTATCAAACAAATTAAATTTTTGTATACGCAAAGATTTTTTTTATAAGGTAAATATGACAATACATTTAATCAATTATCTTGAAAAACTGTATGTAGAATTATAATATGTGGCATAAACAATTTCGAAAAATAAGTTAATGACAAAAATTGTCACAATCATTATTTGACTCTTAGTAGGTATAGAGGCAATTTTTCAAGATTCTACAGTGCAAATGTAGCCGAGCGTAAAAGTTGCCGTTTTAGGTTCGAATCCATGCGATACATGCGTAATTTTATTTATTTCAAACGCATCGTCGTTCAGTAGCAGTTAATAGGCGTTATCCGTCGGCGATGCGTTTGAAGTCGCCTTCAGCCCACGTTATCGATAAGTATTATATTTTTTTAAAGTTTTTAATGTTGCAAGAAAAACTATTGCGATTACTCCGTGACCTTTTAACGCAAAATTTCACGTAGAATCCGAATTTCAACCAGCGAAATGTTCATCTTCCTTTTTAATGAGTTTTTCTTGCATGATACGGAGAGGATACGATGTGGATACTGTGAGGATACACTGTATCGGTAATTATTTTTTTATTTGAAACATAGTTTAAGACTCACAAAACACGCTCGCAAGAAACTTGCGGGAAAAAGGCGGGTAACTCAATTTCAATTCTTTATTCACGGAGGATTTAAAAGACCAAACCGTCACCGAAATTATTATTTGAATAATGGATTTGATAGATTTTTTGACGCGGAATTCAAATCCTTTTTTGAAATAAAACTATCACTTCATTGCAGAGTTATTCTACCGCTAAAAAATTCAGGTCATGATTAATGAGTATAAAGCCAATTGATTCAGTATAGGTCCTAGTATCGTCCCACGCTCAAACCCCGAAAATAATAATTTTGACTCTGACTTAAAAAATCGTGAATATCTCATAAGTCAGACCGTGAAAGCCCACACTGTCAAAAAAGCGGAGTTAGCGAAACTCCTAGTAGACCCTATAAAAGTTCCCGAATTAAGAGTTTATGGGTGTTTTCCATGTGAAGTAAAAAATGCTCAGTATCGATTCAAAAATTATGTTTCTACTCCATGTAGATAAAAATCAACTCCGGAGCTGAATCCTACGAAATTCCAAGCCGTTTACTCCGCAGATTGTTAACAGAGCACATATTTAATACACACGAAGAAAATGTAAAGGTCAGTCTGAACATCCAGATGTTCAGACTGTCTATATTTGAGGGTCAACTATAGGACTGCCTTCGAGATGGTCAAAGCGACTATCTCTAGAAGATTAAAATAAGAGGTTCAAATCGATCATCTGAAAGATTCGATTTGATCATTTCGGATGGTCGACTCGATTATCTCATAGGGTCGACCTGAACATCATAGAGGATCGATTTGATTATCTTGGATGGTCGACTGGATCATCTCAGATAGTCGATCTGACGATCTTAGATGGTCGACTTGTTTATCACATATCCCTTTTTCTATCTACGTTATACATATATTTGAGATTCCAGTCTCTCTCTCTTATAACAGACTGGAAATTATAAAATTAAGTGGAACCTGCAGCACTTACAAATTTACATAAAATTCATAACATCTGAAAGAATTTTTCATTATTTGTCGAGAGCGAGGTTAATGAGATATGATTTGATATGTACAAACAGTGCACATTGATAATATATTTTTTGGAGCACATGAGGGTAGGGACACGGCGTCACTGCACTGAATAGCTAGATTTCAAACACTGGAGTAAATTCAGAAACCGACATAAATGCGAATCACACATCTCGTTACTCTTATTTCTGTATCATCAATGAATTATGAAATTTTAAGCACGTTTTTAGTCAAAAACTACACGGTACCAACAAATTGATTGCTGATCGTTGAGTGTCTTCTTTTCCCTTAATCCCTTGAAAGTATCAAGTTTGACGTTAAAAATCCGAAAGGAAGAACTTAAACCACTTTGCAACATGTTCTCTCTTATGCTCTTCACTCTCCACGCATAAAATGAGAATCTCTCTTATGTCAAGTAAATTATCCCTGGCGGACCGAACGAACGGAACGGATACGCTACAGCGTATCCTTATAGTATCCACATCGTATCCTCTCCATATCATGCAAGAAAAA
>CAKNYM010048527.1:98518-129970 GCA_932195095.1 Andricus curvator
ACATCTCTCGCTCTCTAGGAGAAAGAGTAGGGACGCGGAACATGTGTTCTCACAGGGAATTTCCCCGAGTTGGGCATGCCTGATATAGACAAACTCTGAGAGCATAAATATTCTCCGTGCAACGTAAATTCCTGCGTTATTATGAGTTCCGTTATCAATTTACACTCGTATCAATACACTCGTATGAATTAAATTAGTATATGATTTTCTAAATTCCTATTACAAAGGGCCTAAGGTGATACCCGAGTAAAAATATTTCGTCTTGCGTTCATCTTCAAGACGGCTATGTCTCGCTGGCGGCCAGAACCGTGACTTAGATGTCGAACATGTAAATCTTGAGTTTACGTCTAAGGTTTACGACGGCTTTTGAAGATAACTCGAGGTGGACTTGTCTTAAGACAAGAAGTTTTATTGTAAGTCTTAAGACTAGTCGAGGTGGACTTGTCTTAAGACGAGAAGTGTAAGTCTTGATAAATACACCGAATTTTTTCTAATGAAATTCATATTACCAATTCATGGTTTTAACATTTGCCAGTGTCAAAATTACAAATTTTTTCATTTGTAAATTTTATTGTTCATTATACTTCGACCTCTATAAACTATGGGCGGCACCGGCAGGGCCTGCCATTTCCAGGAATCAGGTAGCTAGACTGGGAACATACAACTGATATCTGCTAAGAATTAAAATTTTACAACCGATAAATCTTGTAATTTTGTACTGAAGGATTTGCTATTCAAAATTCGGAACCTGTCAGTCTCAAGAACTACGGACATATACCATATATCCGTAACAAATTTAAACTGTAATTTTCTACAAGTATCTAGTGAACTGTTATAGATAGAAAAAAGCGAACAACATTTTCAGATTCGCTATCCAAAGAACATAATTACTGCAGTTAAAACAAAATTATTAATACATAAATAATAAATACCACGAAGATAAATAATGTACACATTCTGTAAAATTTAAAACGGATTAGTGATGACCCTTGGAGGTCTTGGGACCCTTTTGTTGTCTATGTCTTGAGTTCGACTTGAAAACGAAAAATGAAGTCTCGCTGGTGACCAGGGTCGAGACTTACAAAAACGTCTTAGCTATGTCTTGGTTGAAGACTCAGCTAAGACGAATTATTTTTACCCGGGTAAGCATGCAAAAGTTGCTCTCGCATATATCAGATCCAAATATTGATGTCATAGGATACCATGAAATTATGAACTGCCGCAAATTGTTGTTTTTTGCGGCTATTTATAATTCTTCCTAATGTAAGGCCACTAATTGACTTTTTATACGCAATTGGAAATTTTTTCAAATATTTGTTTTACCTTCTATTTATTGAATTACTTATTCATTCAATTCTCTGGTAAAATGTTTAAAACATTATGTAAATATGAATATTTTTAACATTTCTTTTTAATGAAAAAACATTCTTTTTCGAATTTTTATCGTCGAATAATAAAAAAAAACAATTTTGAGGATCCCTTGCTTATACGTTAAGCATTTAAAAGCCTGCGCCGTATCCCATAAGATATCCAAATTAACGCTATGAGTTAGTGCCCATGTGACGTAAAATTTCCAAAAACATCTACGATGAAATCAAATTTTCTGGAGTCATAGAAGGGAAAAGTAATGCTAGCGTTTACTTGCTTTCATATTAATTTTGCACAAGAAAGGATCCCTTTTTTTTGTGATTTTGGAAGTGATTATTTAGATTTTATAATATTGTTTCCAAAACGTCTATACTTGCACTGAATCCGAGTGAAACAAGTAATCCTTATTGATTACGTCAAACGATATTTTGTCTATCAATTTGATTTGAAAATTTTTCCCAGATTTGGGAACTAAAACATCACCCTCTACAAAGTTTCATACCATTATTTTTGGGAAAAGGGAAGCAGGTCTTTCATTTCTCAGCATTATCCCCTTTATTCCTTATCTTAGTTCATTTGCTTACACTATAGCGAAATGGTTTGGCATAAATAAAAAATACGTGCTGGATCAACCATGAGTATATACCTCGTAAAGTTTGCATTGAGATAACACACGTCGCGACTCTTCATCCACTTCAACCAATCTAACATCTCTTTCTCGTACGTGGACGAGTAATATATACCAATGTAGCCTTTAACGCCTGTTTCAAAATAATACTGCGAACGTGGTCAGAAATATTCAGCTGAAGGGGATTTGGAATTACTTGTATTCAAGAAAAATCTGTGAGTTTTAGATACATTCAAGCTTCGATCTCGACTTTTTGATATTCATTCAGTATTATTAAAAAAAAAGAATAGTTCACTGTATTTCAATTTTTCGAAATTTAGAAGCTTCTAACTCGAAAAGATTGAAATTGTACAATTATTTTATATTGAAATAAAGGCTGAAAATAATGGTAATTTAAAAAGTAACTTTTTAAAACTTTTAAAATAAAAAAGCACTACTAATAATTTAAATTTTCTGCCACAATCAAACTTCAATTAAAGGTTATATGTAAGTGTGGGCATTTTACGATAATAGTTTGAAATTTCAATTGTAAGTGTAAAAATCATAATACTTAAATTTTTTAACGCAGAATTAGTTTTCAAATTGCTAGCAATTTTAAGTTTTGAAGGAATTAAAATTTTAAAAATCGCCAATGATTGCCAGAATGTAAAGGTCAGTAATAACGTTACAGAATCAAAATTAGAAAAGTAGTGCACATCGACCTCTTGTTTTCTTTTTTTTTATATATATATAGAAAAGCATTTTACATCTTCTGTACCTGAAAGTGAAATTTAAGGCGGCTAAGAATGTATCAGTCTCTCATGTTAAAACTTTAAAAATTTGTTCCATATCCACCTTAAAGTCGTTTCGAATTACATAGAATTCAATACTGAAAATAATTGAAATAGGAAATAAAATATTAAAACTACCAAGAAATTTGGTAACCAAGCAACACAAATTTCTTGTTCATCCTATGGTCATTCTTCATTCTTCATTCTTCAACAATAAAAACGAAGTGTTTAGTCTATAATCAAGACTTGTCGTGAATGGTTATATGAGGACATAAGAATTTTGATACTTTTACCTGAAAGATAACACAAGCAAAGAAAAAAATAAAAGTGTCATGTGCGGTAAACTAGACCATCATACCTATATGAGGTTTTGGGATCGCTGAATATGAATCACTTCAGGTTTTTGAGAAAATTAGCCAATTTGGCTATTTTTTAAAAACAACATAGAGTGCGAACCTGTCGTTCTAGAAACTTCTAGTGCGGCTCAAATAAAAGATTGAATCTTGTATTTTGAGTTGATTATACTGAAAAATTTCTTTCCGTCGCCTATCTTGAGCGCTGCCCACCCGGGCGACGTTGTGAGCGAGCGCGCGCGCAGCAATAACCTGTTACCGCTCAAGCAGGGGACTGAAATAATTTTTTCATTATAATCAACTTGAAATATAAGGTTCAAACTTCAATTTGAGTCGCACTAGAAATTGTCCAAAAAGGCTCATTTTCTCAATAACCTGACGTCATGGACAAAATCTAACATCAGATTCGGGTTTAGTGACCCCAAAAACATATACTCGTAAGTATGGTGGTCTAATTCACCGCACTCAACACTTTTATTTTTTTTATGTGCCTGTGTAATCCTTTAACAAAAAACACCTCTGTCATAAGGTTAGCAGCAGAGATTATAACATTTAATCAAAAATTTGATTTGCCTAAAAAAATATATTTCACCTTGCAGAAAGAGAAATTCGTTAAGTTGCTGGACCAGCTGCACAACTCTTTAAGGATAGACCTCTCCATGTATCGAAACAACTTCCCAGCCTCTAGTCAGGAGAAACTGATGGACTTAAAAAGCACAGTAGACCTTCTAACCAGTATAACTTTCTTCAGGATGAAAGTCCAAGAACTAACAAGTCCTCCTAGAGCCAGTACAGTAGTAAAAGACTGTGTTAAAGCCTGTCTTCGATCAACCTATCAATTCCTCTTCCAAAATTGCTACGAACTATACAACAGAGAATTCCAGGTGGATCCCAGTGAAGCGAAAAGGGATCCAGAGGATCGAGAGCCTGGCCTGGAATCTCTGGATTTCTGGCACAAATTGATAGCATTGATAGTCTCTGTAATCGAAGAAGACAGGACCAGTTATGCACCTGTGCTGAACCAATTTCCTCAGGAACTTAATATCGGACAATTATCTGCTGCAACGGTCTGGTCTTTATTTGCAGTGGACATGAAGTATGCCTTGGATGAACACGAGCAGCATAGACTCTGCAAATCATCAGCCTACATGAATCTGCATTTCAAGGTCAAGTGGCTTTATACGAACTACGTTCATGATGTGCCACCTTACAAAGGCGCTGTTCCTGAATATCCAGCTTGGTTCGAACCTTTCGTTATGCAGTGGTTGAACGAGAACGATGATGTATCTCTGGAGTACCTGCATGGAGCATTCAGCAGAGATAAAAAGGATGGGGTAGGATGATCAATTTATTAGGATTGATTTGACATAACTTGAAGAATTGTATCTTTTTATTATCTAATATTCTCATTTTATCATCACAGTTCCAAAGAAGCAGTGAACACGCCCTCTTCAGTGTCTCTGTAGTTGATGTCTTCACCCAATTAACTCAGTGCTTCGATGTAGTTTCAAAACTAGAATGTCCTGATCCTGAAATCTGGAAGAGGTACATGAAGAGGTTCGCGAAAACGATTGTCAAGGTCCTAGAAGCTTATGCAACGATAGTGAAGCAAGAGTTTCCGAGTCATCTTAAAGACGAGCGTGTCGTAAGCAACTGCTCCCAATTCTTCAAACATAGTTCTACAATCAAAGATTGTTCAAGGTTTCTAAATTCCTATTTCAATTCTAGGCCTGTATTTTGATGAACAACATCCAGCAGCTGAGAGTCCAACTTGAGAAGATGTTTGAATCAATGGGTGGAGAAAAGCTGGAACAGGATGCAGCGGACATCTTAAAGGAATTGCAACAACAACTAAACGGAGCCTTGGATGACCTGGCGATGCTATTCGCTAGGAGCCTTGAACCTAGGATAACAGTTTCCGTCCGAGAACTTGGAGACTTGCTCGTGGCGATAAAGGGAGGTGGGCAAATAAATCAACCAGCTCCGAGAATGAATGTTTCTGTGGAAGCTGATGAAGTTCTCAGACCACTGATGGATCTTCTTGATGGAAGTTTATCACTTTATGCCCAGTCTTGTGAAAAGACGGTGCTGAAGAGGCTGCTCAAGGAATTGTGGAAAATTGTAATGAGGATTCTTGAGAAGACTGTTGTACTACCGCCAATGACTGATAAGAGTGTAAGTAGTTTTAAGGACATGTTTCTAAAGACTTGTTGATTATATATCGTCTTATTCAACAGATGATGCTCAAGAATCTGACAGACAACGCAAAAAATTTAGCTGCGAATGCAAAGATCGAAGACATGTCGAGGATATTCAAGAACCACATGGCAGGAAAACCAGACGTGAAAGGCGCACTCAGCGGTGTGATGGTTGGTATCTAGGATTCAAGTCCTTATTGATTTGAGATTTAGATACTTGTTTCTTTAAAATAATTTGTTTAATCTGTGATTTTATAGGACATCTCGAAGGAGGTCGAAAAGAACCTTTCGCCAAAGCAGTGTGCAGTTTTGGAATGTGCTCTTGATACCATCAAGCAATACTTCCACGCAGGAGGAAATGGGCTAAAGAAAACCTTCCTGGAGAAGTCGCCAGAGTTACAGAGTCTTCGATACGCTTTGAGCCTTTACACCCAGACGACGGACACACTCATCAAAACCTTTGTCACTTCTCAAATCAGCCAGGGTAACTATCTTTAATTTTTCAAAAATTTTAATTAATATTGAAAGGACACAAGGTTTGATCTACATCTCTTCACTGACCTAGTAGAGATGAGAATGATGATAGAAATTATAGTCTAGTGATCACCTATCAAGGTTTGAAAATCTGACCCGTTTTAAACATATCTATCAGAGAATGCGTTACATTAAATTAGAATTTATCACATTAATGAAGACTTGATACACTTATCACAACTACATTACAAATAACAAATATATTTGATACAGCAAAACAAACTACACTTAACAGTTAATCAAAGACACTTTTATAAAACCTTTCTGGTAATTTCGCAAAGACTAAAAACACGGTTCATAGCAAATTTACAACAACATCATGTAAATTGTCAGTGCCTCTGAACGATGCGACAACAATGAATCAACGTCAGCGCTCGATGAGCAGCGAAAGGGGTGATGAAGGAGAGGGACTCGAGGGTATGGAAAGCCTCGAGGAACCCCTTCGCCAGAGCAAGCCCCCTCTCCGTCGGGAAAGTCGTCAAGGTACCAGACAAATTTTGAGTGGAACTGATGGGAATCGAGCTCCACTCTCTTCCGAATTTAGATACTACTAGGAAGTAGTTGACTGTTTGTTGCATTTTATCGAGACGTCTTTACAGTTTTTCAAAATTATAGAACATTCCATTTGAAGTTGAATTTTTTTCTTTTGAGAGAGATACCAGCAAATTTTCGACCTATTAACAGGGTGGCTGCTGAATCGGGAATTCTATGAGACCAGGAAAAACCATGAAATTACAGTAAAATGATTTTTCAGTATGAATTTTGAAAGTTTTTAGTAGAAAAACCTTTGCAATCACTTTCAATTTCACTAATAACTTTATATCACATGAAATTATAGAATTTTTATGGCGTTCAATCTGAAAATATTTCAAGTTAAAAAAGTTAAATTTAATTTTAACATTATTTCATGTGCAAAATCATTCAGTTCACAATGCGTCAGAGGTATTTTCAAATTATTAAACATCTTTAAAATTCATCAATTTTAATAATTAATGTTAAGTAATCGCCGGAGGGCTTCTTCCTAAAACAAGGAAAATTGGAATTTTTTAATATTCCTATTTTTTGTTTCGTGCAGGCTTGAACTGAACTGAAATTATAATTTTTATCATCCTTAAAATTTATAGGTTTCTAATTTAAAATCATATTATTTTCAAGTTTGAAATATTCAATTTATAACATTTTCAAGCTTCAACTGTTCTATTTTTCAGGTTTACAGTTTCAAATTGAAGAATATTAAGGCCTCTTATCTGATATTTCATTATCTCTACCTACATATACAATTATACATTATTGAACGTATGAACTTAAAATTGCTGAATTTTAAATGCTGCAAGCTTTTGACTGCTTTAATATGCAGAGTTCAGTTTTGACTGCTTCTAATTCAAAAAGTTTTCAGCTTTAAAAGCTTGATTTTAACCATTTTTATAATGGGGAATAAATTTTGCAAACCGGGAAAAAAATCTGAAAATGCGCGGGAATTTGTTTCTAACATTTTAGCGGCCACTCTGTATTATATATCAGAATAATCTAGTTTTCATTCCTGCTTTATATAATTTTGCCCTATTCTGATCCAGTAGATCTAGAGATCTGTAATTAGATTTTTTACCAATCCCTATAAAATGCTATGTATCTGCTTCATTCGCAATATAAAATTGGTTCCAAAAATGTAAGATAAAAATTGTTTTTAGCGATTTTATATATTTTATAAGATTTTCAAAGACGTCTCGATACGCGATTGTCACTCTAGGTGCTGCTGCTACATATAACTGCTGCTGCTATACTGCTGCTACCGAAAAACCTTGCTGATCCACGCAATATATTATCTTCCAATTTGAAAACACGCTATGATATTGACACATAAAAATATACGGTTTCAGTGGATTTCATATTATCCGCCCTATACGAATTTGCCACCTGCAATATTTGCAATTTCGATAAAAAATGTTTTCAGCATCCAGTGTGTTTCATGCTCTTTAGAAATTAGGTGATGAACCTCTCAACTGTTGACTGAACCACGTGACTTTTTTCATGCTCCTAAAAAAATGTGTCTGTACCTTATCAAAAAACACTTTTCTCCCAAAATTGTGTGAATGCTTTAATCACAAATACACCAGTCTTGGAGTTTTAAAAGTTTGGGATTTTTTTAAGCTTGGCATTTTTTAAGAGGATTCAATTCCACTTTTGAGAATGGTAAAAAATTGTTAAGAAATAATAATCCTTTGAGCTGTTCCACATAAGTAGAGCATGTAGTCTACTTTGGCACAAGTGAGCAGAAAATGTAGGTTGAATAATAATTAGAGTTTTAGCTTATAGATATAGATTCTAGAAAATGGTATTTTTTGGAGCCTAAGATTGAAAATTCAGTGAAACGAGTGGCAAATTAATGCGAGTAATTTTTAGAACAATTTTTAAAATATTTTTATTTCAGATACCGCTGGGTCGGAAGAAGGTTCTGTGGGCGAGGTCAGCATCCAGGTGGATCTTTTCACGCACCCTGGTACTGGAGAACAGAAAGTTAGCGTCAAAGGTAAGTTTCAATTTAAAAATCCTCATTTTCACCGTTTGAATTTAGAAATTATCATTGGTTTTAATTTGAAAGCTTTCGAACTTGATGGTTTTAATTTGGAAACTTTAGATTTGAAATTATAAATATTTTAATTTAAAGCTTCCAACCATCTAACAAAAAAACAAACAAGCTTCCGTCTTACCAATATTGTATGTCAAATTACAGTTGTGGCTGCAAATGATCTAAAATGGCCCTTAGCTGGAGGAATGTTTAGACCATTTGTTGAAGTTAACCTGATTGGACCACATCTAGCAGACAAGAAGAGGAAGCATGCGACCAAGTCGAAAAGCAATAATCTGTCTCCAAAGTTCAACGAAACCTTCCACTTGTAAGTATGACAGGAATCGGGTCATTTATTTCATGTCGAAATTCGCCTCAAGCGAATAATTAAGTCTGACTTTGCCGCTTAAAATGCATGCCCACCGAAAAGCCTTTTCGATATTTTCGAATAATTCAAGCTCAAATTATATTATTCACTGAGGAAGGATGTGAGATAGGATATTCAACAATTTGGTCTTTTGAATACTTGCTTGCACTTGCCTGCACTTTTATAGCAAATTTAAAGCAAGCAAATGAGAAGCAAAGTGTAAACAAAAATTTCTAGAAACTGAGAGATATCAACAAATCTTGCACGTTGCGAACAAGGGGCAAGCAAGCATTGCCAGCAACTTTTGCTGCCATTTTGTAGACACATATGGGCATATAGCGTATGGCTATCAAAATGCTTTCTGGCTTTCGGGGGTCATTTAAAAGTTTAACCAATTCAATTTTCTTATTCGCAGCATCATCGGAAATGAACAGAACCTTCTGGACTACCTCGAGTTGCACATCTGCGTGAAGGACTACTGCTTCGCCCGAGAGGACAGACTGGTTGGAGTGGCAGTAATGCAGCTGAAGGACATTGTCGAACAAGGTTCCTGTGCTTGCTGGTTGTCGCTTGGTAGGCGAATCCAGATGGATGAAACGGGTTGGACCATTCTGCGAATTCTCTCCCAGCGAAACAACGACGAAGTCGCCAAGGAGTTTGTGAAACTAAAAAGCGACATCAGACAGGAGAATCCTCTCCCGAATCCCACTTGAAGCAATGAATGAAGGAACAAGAAAGTCAACAGCAGTGTAACTAGTCCTTTGAGCTTCGAAAGAGCCTCAAGGTGAAAAGGGAAGAGGATTTTCCCAAGTCCCTGAAGATGACGAGACCCGCGGAGGAAAAGGTCTCGTCCCTATAGCACAAAGCCTTGCCAAGAAGACTGATGAGATCCGCACTTTGGGCAGAACCTAGCAGAAAATTCATTGAGGAACTTAAGAACCTCTGAACTTCAATCCAAAGTTTTCTTTCCGAAACTACTGACAGGATCTTGTCCATCGACGAGTTCTTCCCTCTTTTTCTACCAGAACTTTCCTTCGCCCATCGGAGAAAAGCGATAACCGGAAATGTCCAAGGATCTAAATGAATAGAATTCTGAGAAACATCAGCGCCGAGACATTAAATAGAGCTTCAAACTCTTCCTTGTTGAAGCGCAAAGCGGTGTCTCAAAAATACGTACACACGAAAGGTGAAAACACTGCTGCCAATACGCAATATTTTTAAGGTATAAAGTGAAGTTGGAAGTTGAATTGAATGATACGAGCTCGTCTGCGGAGAGTGGCGAGGGACTCACAAACAGTAGCTAGCTTTAAGAAAAATGGGTCTTTGAGACGACTCGTTGTTCCAGGCACACTTAAGAATTTAAGTATGCATCCAAAGTGACATAAGAAGCGAGGAAGTCGAGGATAGAAGTAGCAGGAAGAAGAAACTTCATGCTGAGATCTGCGTCGACTTTTTCGCAAGAAAGAATGGGTTTACTGTAGATATATGATGCGTTGTTGACGAACAAGTTTTTCTAATACAAAATAAGGTAGCATTGCGTACGACCAATAGGTGCACCTTGACGTCACTCACGGTGCGCCACTAGTTATAATAAACATTATATTGTAAAGAATGTTCTTATCGTAAGAGTATCAGGTCGAAGAGTCTGTCTGCTGTGGTGAATGATTGCGGATTCCAGTTGCGAATAAGAATTTTCGGAAATTTGTTCTTCTCCTACGAACGTCGATGCTCCTCTTTAATTCTTAAGGCCTGTACATGCTCGAACGCCAACGTGAACGCAGACGTACACGCGTGTATGCCACGCAGTTTGGAACGCATTTCCAGTTATACTCAGTGGAGGCGCGCCAGCAAAATGCATAGCGAGCCCACTCTTGACAACCGCCGTACAGTGATCTGGAAATGGAATTTACTGTTCATATCCCACAGGTCGTATTTCTTAACCGATTAAAATTTTTTTTTATAAATGCTCAGCATTAAATTTTTTAGAGAACTGTGGTTTGAGATTTGTACATTTTTTTACAAAGCAATAATATGTATGTAAAACAAATAAACAAAATTGACCATTTCAGCTTTGTAAATTTTTATCTCAAGATAAAATATAGAAAGAACCTCACTATTAGCCAGAATTCCTGCATCTGCTCTCATAGAACAGAAATAATTCTAATAATATTTAAATTAATTATTATGAACAATTTTTATAAACAAATTCTCAACAGTATTTTTTTCTCATAGAAAAAATTGTTTGGTTCACGGTAGTTCAGAAGCGTGATAATTTATAACGAAAAATTAGCATAAGTTAGCATGGACTGTTTTTATAACAAATTTCATAAATAAATTCTCATGAAATGAGTTTTTCTAGTAGCTAAATGGATTTTTCTGACCAAACACGCCTCCTCAGAACCAAGTTTCACTTAAAAGAGCAGGCTAAAGTTTGTACCCTAGAAATTATGTTTCGTGGATACCTCCTGAGTATTTTTACCGAATATGAAAAAAATATTACTATAAATTATTATTATTAGTATTAAAAGCCGGACAATTTGGAAAAAGAGGAATGTTCTAGCATTAATAGTTCCGAAGTTATGACGTCTGAAAGAGATTTTTCAGTAAAAAAAAACGTTAAATCTTTTTCTTTTTGAATAATATCTTGTCCCCTATACATCCTACATGAAAGTTGTATAAAAATGAACTAAATCAGATTAAATTATCTTTGAAACTAAAAAAAAAATTGATTCTAGCTCTTGCAGAACACCATTTATAGTCTCTTATAGCAGGCTGCTATTTGTGGAATACTTTTTACAAGTTGAATAATTCTAATTCACTGATGCCATGCAAAAACTCATTTATTGTATTAATACATTAGAAATATATAAAGAAACAATAAAGGATCCATACATTTTCTCTAAATGATGATTTTTAAACCTTGACTTCTGATGATTTTCTGTTAAAGAAAATAAATGAAAAGTAGTGATGAAATACATACAAAATAAGTTTGAGATAAAAAATGCGATCTTTAATAAAGTCCCACAAAAAGAAGCCTGTTATAAGAGACTATAACTGGTGTTTTGCAAGAGCTAGAATCAGTTTTATCTTTGATTTATAAAGATAATTGAATCTACTTTAATTCATTTTCATTCAACTTTCATGTAGGATGTACAGGGGACACTATATTATTCAAAAAGAAAAAGATTTAACTTTTTTTTTTACTGAAAAATCTCTTGCAGACGTCATAACTTCAGAGCTATTAATGCTAGAACATTCTCCTTTCTTTTTAAATTGTTCAGAAATTTATGAAATTTTTTTTTGCTTCTTAGAAGTATTACGCAAAATGAACCAAAAACGTAGAATTCAACCAAAACTGATGTCTTTTACACATTTTTCAAAATCTAAAAGGGAGGCGAAAGTCAATCAATATTAATCACGTGGGATCTTTTTTTAGACGCAAAATTTAAAGTTTTTATCACAGAAAACTTTACTTATTATTTGTTCCTTTCGAAAAAAATCACATAAATTGATCAAAAAACAACAAATATCGAGTTATTTTAAAAGGGGGCCTAACGATTTTTTTCATATTCGGTCAAAATACTCAGGAGGCATCCCCAAAACATAATTTCTAGGGTAAAAACTTGAGCCTGCTCTTTTAAGTGAAACTTGGTTCTGAGGAGGCGTGCAAAATTGATTAACAATTGTCTTCAAAGGCATTTATATACTTTGAGCCGTTGAGCTTTTGCAAACATTATTAATAATGATCGTTAATAACGTAGATCGTTTTCAAACATTTTTGTTCAAACAATATATTTAACAATATCTGTTATAAAAAAAGTAATAGCACAAGTGAATTCTACGGGAAAAATGACAGAGTCCATGTAGTAGACAATTGTTTTCTTAGCCCTATTTCTTATGTAGTATACATAAACAATTGCATCACACAACACCGGCTTAGGCATTTGATTATAATACATAAAAAATTAATTAATTTTTCCCATAGAATCCGATTATGCTATTACTTTTTTTGTAACAGACATTATTAAATACATGGTTTCAACCAAAATTCTTTGAATAATCGAACATTTTAATTTTTGAACATGAACATTAATGCTTCAATAAATTATTCTCATTCCAACACTAACTTCTCTACTTGTCAATTGGTCTGTTCATAAAACTTGATAGGTAAAAAAATTGTTTTTAACTTTATGAGTTGTTTACAAGCTTATTAATACTTATTAAAATTTTCTCTCATTAACGTCGTTCTAATAGTAAATTACAACGATTTTGAGACAAAGTAAAATTTTTTCTGGAAAAAAGTGATATATGTACGGTTGAATTTGTTTAAATAAATTGTAATAACTGAACAAAATTGTAATACAATATTTCTGATTTTTAATTCTGTCTGCATCAGTTCTGACTCACAATTACTTTATTTCAGAGATTCATTCAGAGATCAAAAATTATATCGTTGAAATGAACAATTTTGCCGCTGTATTCGCAAAAGTATTGTTAAACAAAAAGACAAACATACAAATTGGCTTCCTCACGTTTGTGAGGAATTCAATGCAGAGTAATTCAAAAAGACGAAATCTTCAATTGGTTAAGAAACCAATTGAGAGCGTAGCTGCGTTTGTCCAGTGTGTCCACAAGCACTGTGCCCCATGGTTTCTATCCAGACGCAAACTCAAAATTCAGATACGCTAGCGTAGGTTCGTTCGAGCATGTACAAGCCTTTATTTCCTAATTTCAAATTTTTCAAGCTTGGCTCACATTTAAAAAATGAGAAATTTCTCCAACAATTAGCTTTTGCTCAGTGTTCGTCTCAACAATTTTTTAAAAATAACTTACTAATATTTGTAATGCATTTTCTTTGAATGGTGACGAGCCGAGCACTGTTTGAATTCTAAAATATATATTAAAATTGATTGGGACGACGTCCGCACGAGACAAAACAATCATCTTGAACACGACTTCCGAATCTCCTGCGAGAAACACAAATGCACGTTACTTCGAACCTATTAAATTTCATATTTCTGAGGCAAGTTATTCCCGATTCGATCCAGTTTCTACTCCGTAGAATACCTATAGGTTAAAAATTCAAATTGTGTATAGCATTTAAAGTTAACGTAGCCACGAGCGCGGAATTTTCCAGCGGAGTATCATTAAAAAAAGGAGAAATGTAGAGAAAATTTCAGCATATCCCTGGTTGTAGATCCTTGATATTTAATTCTCATTTGATTTCTAAACTACAAGAAATTCTGCTGAAATATCAAACCTGGAATATATTATCTAAAATATTCTAAAATATTCCGGAGAGCTCTATTTCTTCTCGATGTGAAATCAAAGTTTCAGGTCGAACGTGATTATCAGAGAATCCGCGATCTCGTCAGAATCTTCATTTGTAAATTTCTCCGTTGCCTAAATAAGGATGTAGAGATACGAAAAGGCTGCATTCAGTCGGTTTCCTCGACGTTGATATTTAGATCTTGTCTTATTTGTAAAAAAAAGAAATATTAAAATTGTTGATTTTTAAATTACCCTGTTTTTCTATATTCTTATTAATCTTAAGGAAATTTAAGATTCGAATTAAGATATTTGGTTGTTGTAATATTGCAACGAAGACGAAACCGATCAAAATTTCCTTCTTACTCTCAGCTTAAATTCTTATCTCGTAAGCTTAACAAAATATCTCACGTATTCTGTGATAATTACCCCTTAATATACACATACTCGAGAGATAAGTTCTCTTGAAGACAACATTTCTACACAAACATCCAATACGAACATTCACATCTTGTACACTTACATATGCATTTACACAAAGACAGTTTCCATCCCAGTAGCAGTATTTTTCTCTTTTAAAAAATCGTTTCGATTCCTATTCTACGCATATACTCACGACAAGATAAGGAGGAAAGACATGGTAATGTTTGCAAACTCTCGGAACGATAACGTCTTGATCTCTACGAAAAATCAGCAAGAGTGTTCGAAAATTGTTCAGTCAAATAAAAGCAGTTGCTTTCTATTTTAAAGCGTCAAAGCTTCTTCACTTTCGATATGACATTTTTTAAATTTAGAAACTTTTAATTTGAAGAAGATAGCACTTTTTCGGAATTCAATCTGATTCTTGTGAATTTTGCTGAATTGTTTGTAATTCTTCTCAATTCTTTTGATTGTACCTCAAATTTAGATCAATTTTCCTCGACTTTAATGAATTCGGTTGTATTTAAGTGAAAACTTGAAATCTAGCAAATAAGGTAATGCCTATTACATTATTATGATTTCTCTCGACTGAATCTGAATAAGTTTAAAATATAACTAATCAAAAAGCAAACAATTAAAAGTGAATTCTTCGGAATTCATTAGAATTTTTTCGGATTCTTTTGAATTCTTTATATTCTTTGAATTCTTGAATTCAGATTCACATCAAAATTGCTAGTGGCTAAACTCTTGGAGTGCTATCAGTTCGAAAAAAATAAGTTTTCCTCCTCCAATTTAAAACATAAAAACTTGATCGACTTTAAATAAAAAAAAAATTTGATCTAGAAGCTTTCCAGTTTATAAACTTGACAATTAAAGGTTTTCAAATTAAAAATTCTTGGAATCCGAACTTGTCAGAATTGAAAGATTTGAATGTTTCGAAATTTCAAAACTTAAATTTAAACATGTTCAAATATTTTTCTTCTTAAAATTAAAAGCCTTTGATTTTGAACCTACAAAGCCAGTTTTAATCAGATTCATTTCCAAAAATTTTCTACTGAAGTAGTTAAAATGCGTATGCTCCCAGTTTAAATGTTTAAAAACTAATTTTCAGATTTTTAAGTTTTTGATTGTTTTCAAATTGGTTCTAATAAAATTTGTATTTGTTAAACTTTTTCAACACAATATATTTTCAATTAAAAACATTTAAATTTGGAGGCTTCGAATTTCATAATTTTTCATTTTGGAAATTCAGATACTTTGAATGATGAAATTCATATTTTTCAATTAATTTCTAAATTCAAAGTTCTAAAATTTGAAGAAATTAGAAATTTAAACGTATTTCAGTACAGACATGCTTCTAACATCATATCTAGACAAGAGAGCTTCATCCTGTTTTTTCAAGTTATTAATAAAATATACATCAACAAAACATTGTTATTCCTGAAACTCGAATAGTTTTGACTTGAAATTCGGCCCTGGAGAAGTGAAAAGATTTGAAAATTACTGATGGTGCGAGATCAAGTAAAGAAAAAATTCTTTACACTCAACAAAAATATACACAATTGTTGACAATACTATGCTTGAAATCATATGGCGCGTATGTACTGTACCTAATGAATATAAGAAAAAGAAAACAAGAGGATGCTTGTGTTTTTCGTAAGTAAACTTTAAGGAATTCACTCATATTAAGCCCAAAATATGACTTTATTGCGTATAAATCTGTGCGTAATATACGATGACTGTGTGTTTATTAGGTATAATTATAAGCGTACCATGATTTGTCGTCCATGGTGAGTGTTGTACTATTTGTTATCCAAATTTTTAACAGAAAATAACGCTATTAATCAACTATTAAAATCGAATAGACGACCCGCAGCAATATTGCGCCCCATGTTAAACACGCACATTCACAAATGTACATCTACCAGATCATATGTTCATAGAGTTGCTATACTTTTGTTCGTTCACACGCGCCACGATTTAATTTGGGGAAATTAAAAAATATATAAAATTGTGTAGATTTGAACCTAACAAATTAAAAGAGTTTCGACTCTGACTTAAAGAAAATGATAATTTTAGTCATAACTTATTTAAATTTGCACCTTTTTTGAATTGAAATGAAAATAGAAAAAAAGATACTATTTTGCCAAGATCGGAATTATTCTTCAAACACAATTTAAATGTTTAAACATCATCTCAGTTCCAAACCAATGCACATATATCTACGAATGATAACAATTTAAATCAGTATTTTTTTGAACGTGGAAAAAAAACGAAAAATCGATGTATCTATAATCATATATCCTTATGAAAAAAAAACTTCCATTTCCGAAGTTTCAATATTTTACTAAATAGCATTTCAAGGTTGCGAAAAATTACAATATCTTTTTTAATTAAGTTTTTCCAGTATTCAGGTACTTTCAATATTTTTTGGCACTATCAAAATTTAAATACGGTGAAATTTTGAATTTATAGGGTTTGAAAAGATATAAATTTGTAGTTTGGTCCCAATTTTGTGAACCTTCAATTTTCATTAATTTCATCCATTATCGGAAAATAATTTTGAATCAATACCGCAATCTTGTGTATGACGACAAAAAGGAAATCAATTTCTTTATACATATTATTCGAGAACGAAGAGCACAGCCAGAATTGGAAGATCTTAGCCAGATATTGACCTAGAAAATGTATACTTAGATACTAAGATAAAGGTCACGTCTTTTTCAATTTCATAGACATAAGGGTACCTTTTCATTGGGATGAGATTCGTGAAACGAAGTCATTTTGTTTGGCATCGAGTTCATATCTACGTTATCATTAGGTTTATGCCCATGCATTCGCCAATGAAAAGGTACCCATAATAATTCATCGTTTGATCTTTATCATAATTTTATTTCATGGCCACATTTGGCCAGGGCAAATTAAGAAAAAAGAATTCGCTAACAAATTATCATAAAAATTGAAAAAGGGACAATGCGATTTGAAAAAAATACTCAAACCGTTCGTAGCAATAAAAAATAGAAAAAAATTTTGCTACGTCATTCTTATATTACTAGATAATCGAGACTAGACTTTAGATAGGAAATCTGTTGAAGTGTAGCGAGTGTGAGCGAGCGAAGAAGAGACTATAGTTAGAAACTAGAAAAAAGGGGTTAAACGATTGTGAATTTCGAAGAAGAGAACCAGAGAATATAAGAAAATTGTGTTAAGGTTGTTGCGATGAGTACCTAAAAGAATAATGTACAGTGTGAGAGCACCTTTTTCACTTGCAATTAAAGCGTGCTCTACAACAGTGTTATTATACGCTGCTTGCCATAAGGATAATTTTGCTCTTATATTCACATATTAGATGACTCTTATGACAAGTCGCGCATAATACACTGTTATAGAGCACGCTTCAGTTGTAAACTCAGAATAAAAGTGCATTCACAATAAGAAAGTATTTTTTTGGGCACTTGTTAGTTAGTTATAAATTAGCAGAAATAAGAAATTGAAGAACGAGGGAAGAAAGGATGACGAGTAAAGACTTCTGGGTGTTGTTCTGAGTAAGAGTTGTGAGGTTATAAAGAATTGTAATAATATAGAGTTGAGAGAGTAAAGAGTAAGAGAAAAGAGTATATTGCCGTTAATCATACTGTGCCGCGTTCCATATCCATTACATCTTACCGAGAGGAGAACTGAGATCAAATATTACTACAACAGTAGTCTAGCTAGATAGAATTATTATTGGATCTGTGAGCGAATTATAGTAAGTTTGCTTGGGAAAATGTGTTAGCTCATCAAGTGACAATTCGACGATTCGAATGTAATTCGAAAGCACTTTGTCAACTTTGTGAGCAGCCAACAAACCCCAAGGTCTCTCCCGTAGTCGATAAATCTTTCCACTACTGTTTGCGAAACTTCTCTTTGTTCCTCTCTTGGAAATTCATCGTGTTTCAGTAGCTTTTAGCTTAAGAAGAGGGACTTTGGGGTATGAAGGTGGAAAAGAAACTCGGATAAGGATATTTAAATCTCAAGGCCTCATCTCGTCTAATCGCCCCTGTCATAATCAATATCATCCACATCATTACTTGCTCTCACAAATTATTATCATTAACATTCTTCTTTTTGAGACACATCGACATCTGAAAGTGTAAAATATCACATCCAATAATCGCATAATATTGCACATACAAATTCACATATTATACATATTATGAAAAAACTTGTACAGAGAAGCGATTTTCACGATGCTCGCTGGCACTTCGCCTTTTCTAAGTTTGTTTTTCAATTCCTCAAAATTAAATTACACAACTTTAGCAAATTGTAACAAATTTTCAGTTTTATTTTTACAAGAAATTAAAAATTTAGAAATGGAAATAGGCTGCCAGTTCGGGAAACCGTCTACGATTCCTTGTTTATTTAAATCCATCCGTCTTATCAAGTGCACTGTTAAAAATGTTTGAGATGTTTCAAGAGTAAAAAAATGGAGTGAGCGAGAGGGTTCGGGGGGGGGGGGGGGTACGTATGTAATTTAAATTCAGAAGCATACCATCCGTTCTTCCAAAGAGAATTATTAAACATTTGTAAATAAATGCGTACTCTTCTTGATCCAGCTTGATTCGATATGTAGCACGCAATACTATGCATGCTACAACTCGTCGTTTATTCTTCAATTCCGCATTTTAACATTCCGCACGTACTCTCCTGTATTATTCCAGAAAATTTACCATATCGGCTGGGTACGCTTATACATGGACTGTACACGAAAAAGTCATTTTATGAAAATAGTGTGATTTAAATAATAATGTTTTGCAGCCGTTCCCATAATTATTAATTTCAACCAGTTATATATAATACATTCTTATGAGCAATTTATAAATTGTCGAAAAACTACCTACAGCTATTTTATTTTACCTACTCTTCTTATTTTGATGGAACCTGTTCAAATCATAGCTGAATTGAAAACAAGGGCGGACTGAGAAGAACCAATAGACTTTATAAACGTCTTTCTGACTGGCACTAAAGGCGATTAAACAAATTGGAAAAATGTGTAAGAACGTTTGTAAAAAGACTGACATCAGGCTAGTTACTGTGTTAGCTGGGTTCCGCTCTGGGATGGTCATTTCTTGATGAAAAAAAATTTGCACGGGGCTCTTATTGGAGGCTGATAGACGCTATTTGAGCACCACCACAAGCTCTATCGCCGAATTTGGTCTTTTGATCAACTCTATAGGGTGGATCGAAAGACAAAATGAGTTAGTTCATACTTCCTGTAACCTAGGTAGGTACTTGGACCTAGGAATGTGAGTCAATAAAACGTTTCATTGAAATATTGAAAGTTTCATGAAAAATTGAAACGTTTCATGAGACTAAAGTTTCAGAAACGTTCAAAAAATTTACACAATATATTTAAATTTGCAACAAGTTTTTCATATTTCGATAACCTTCTTATCATGTGAATTCATAATTTTTTGGGTGTATTTAAATGAGTATAGCCCAACTCGTCCCCAGCTACCTGAGCAATATCCCTCCATCACTGCGTCCAGCGCATTATCCCTCAATTGCACACATCTCAGGTTGAAGTTAGTTCATTTCATGGCATCTTGTTGATACAGGATTGAATATTTATATTAATTTATACTAATATTTATATAACATTAAATTAATATAACTATTAGCATGGATATCATATTAATGTTAATATATAATAATACAGGATTAAATGTTTAAATTTAATACTTATTAACATTTTTTTATTATTTTTAAGTTATCGCCGCCTTAATATTTGAAACTTTGAAGGGCTTCCATAGTTTCACCAAACTTTTCAATCATACATGGAACTTCCAACGCAGATAAATACTTGAAAATGAAGAATAATACCCCGATATCCCTGGTGGCAGTTTCGGACTCGTTCGAAACCGTCTGAGTCCGTTGATTCCGAACAATTGAATCAGTTTCATCCCGTCCGAATACAAAATCTGTTTCCGAATCATTCCGAATCCAGTCCGTTTGAGTACGTGAAATTTTTTACAAATCCAATCCAAACCAATCCGTTTTATTCCGAAATTCATTCCAATTAAGTCCGACTGACTCCGTAAGAGTTTTTTGTAACCTTTCAGTCGAGATCAATCCGCATATATATACCATTAAACCATTTCCCTTTCAGGGTAGGCGTGACACTACCCGATTCGGGTAGTGTTTCTAGGTTTTTCTTGTAGTTATAAATAACTACAAGTGTGGGCTCACCACACCCACGATGTGCCAACAGCACTCATGTCAGTATTCTTGAATGGTCACCCATCCAAGTACTAACCGCGTCCAAAGCTGCTTAACTTCAGTGATCTGACGAGAACTGGGTTTTTCAGCGTGGTATGGCCGTTGGCATGATTCCGAATTTTTTAGAAAATTCATACCGAATGAATAAAACGATTCAGAAGATTAAAAAAACAATTCCGATAGAATCCACGTAAATCCAACATTGTCGAGAAAATTAATTCCGATTGAATCCGCATGATTCTGAAATTCACACACGGCGGTGGTTGTTAGAAAATTACCGCAAGGTTCCACTGGAAGCAACTTCCATCTATGCAAATGACACTGACTCCTAGTAGAACCACGGTAAATCACACCTATGGCCACGTCTCACAGCCGTGAGATGAGTTGTCACAGGGCACGATGAAGTCACGACAGGCCGGCGAAACCCTCGTGTGTCTTGAGGACACGAAGAGACCCAAGCATGACAGCTTTCTGCATCCATCTCGCAAGTGCCTTGGCATATTTTTGGCACGCGGGTATGGCTTTAAGGTTACGAACCAGTGGCAGTTTCGCACCTCCGAGAGCACCTATCACAAGGACAATTACTTGTACCGAATATTTTGGGTACAGTCGTTGCAGCTCTCTTTTAAGGTCTTGATACCTCTCCTCCTTTTCTTTCTCCTTGACAGTGATGTTTTATTCGGACGGAGCCGAGAATTCGATCACGAATATAGTCCGTTTCTCGAAGTCTTGGAGAACAATGTCAGGCCTCGAGTGTGCAACGGAGACTGCTGTCCGAAAATCGTAGTTCCAGAAAATTTGGCACTTCTCGTTTTAGACAATTGACTCTATCTCCCTTCGAGCATTCAGCAGGGCAGGGTCGCGACCAACACCGTAAGAGCGACAAAGATGGTAATAAAGCACTCTTAGGGCCGCATTATGTCTTTAGATATACGTCGTTCCTGCGTGGGTCGGACACCACGATAGTATGTGTTCTAGGTACTCAGCGTGTGTATGACACGCTATGCACCTATCACTGGGAACTTCTTAACATAAAATGAGGTCACGGTATGCTAAGGTAGAAATAACACCATCCTGGCATGGGAAAATAAAACCCTCTGTACCTGAATTAAGCCCTGATGATCTGAGGAAAGCAAAAGTTTGCTCCTTCGACAAGGACTGTTTTTCTACATTTCTGTGAAAGTTTCCGTGCATTTTCTTGTCGAGTAGTTGTTGGTGAAATTTTTCAACCTCTGCTTTCTTAACTTCGGCTTTTAGAAGTGAAGCATCTACATGGAGTAATGCACTTTCCTCACTTCTGATGTTAAAATTGAGACCAAGGGTCTCAATCGCAACGATATAAGCTGTCCTTAGAACAATTCGGTTATGAAGACACTGGAGATTCAGAAGTTCACCTTGATGGCGTGAAATGTATAATCGCGGAACTGACGAATTGATATGCAAGCTTTGATGCATATGCATGGTCTTACGTGTGGTGATATCAAGGGCCTTAAGCTCGTTCACCAACCATTGAACCACCCAAAACGAGTAGAGTAGAACCGGGACGGCAAGCATGTTAGTCGCAGATACCTTGTTCAACGCCGACAGATTGGAAGACCAAATCTTTTGAAGATGCTTGTATCTGCTTCGGAGAGACTCCATCACTGATGTTACGTCCTGAATGCGGCTTTGAGGCACGCCCAGGTATGTATAGGTTTCTCCAGTATTAAGATGTCTAATAACACTTATATCCACAAGCTCAGGGTCCTGGAGAACGCCAGTATTCTTTCCTTTCTTCAGATTAATTTTGGCACACTTGTCCAAGCCAAAGTCCATCCCATTCTCTTCTGTGTACTTCTTGACGATATTTATAGCATTTTGAAGTTTTCTTTTACCAAAGGCATAGATCTTCAGGTCATCCATATAAAATACATGAATGACATTATGCTCGCGCTGATTAGTGTCGCCACAGAGGTATCTAGAAGAATTTCGTAGTGCGAGAGATAGAGGCAGAAGTGTGATGCAAAAAAGCAATGGGCTCATATATATATACAGTCGAAACTCCATAATTCGAACACCCATAATTCGAATTCCTCCATAATTCGAACATTTTCTCCGGTCCCTTGACGTTCCTATACAGAAAACCAGATGCAGATAATTCGAACACCTCCATAATTCGAACTTTTCAGCCGGTCCCTTGCTGTTCGAATTATGGAGGTTCGACTGTATATATATATATATATATATACAAAACCACCTATCTCACGGTTGTGAGACGTGGTTACAGCTGAAACTTTACCGCGATTTCGCTAGGATCGGGTGCAATTTTTCAGATTAGCACCCGCTCCCGGCGAAATCCTGCGGTTGTCCTCATGACAAACTTTTAACTATATATATATACAAAATGCCAAATTGCCAACGGCCATGCCACGCTGAAAAAACCAGTTCTCGTCAGATCACTGAAGTTAAGCAGCGTTGGGCGCGGTTAGTACTTGGATGGGTGACCATTCGCGAATACTGTGTGCTGTTGGCATATTATGGGTGTGGTGAGCCCAAACTTGTAGTTATTTATAACTACAAGAAAACTATCCACCTAGAAACACTACCCGAATCGGGTAGTGTCACGCCTACCCTGAAAGGGAAATGGCTTAATGGTATACTACTACATCCTATTCGGTTCCTTTGGAATCGAGCCGGAGAGGGTCCCTGTATCAAGGTTGAGGTGTTTTAAACAGTGACTCTGGGATACCGGGCGACCTCCCAGAATATGCAGCCTTATCCTTGCACACTCAGAAAAAAGTTTGGTTGATTCAACAAAAATTTGGTTGGATCAAACAAATAAATACTTTGCTATATGGTCAATCAAATGCTTGGTTGATTCAACCAAATTTTTTTGTTAATAAAGTTTGGTTGATTGTAATAAATATTTTGGTTGATTGTAATAAATATTTTGGTTAATCCAACCAAATATTTTGGTTTATCCTAACAAATATTTTGGTTGTTTCGTTCAATCAAAATGTATCTAGATCTTATGACTTTCAAAAAATTGTATTCTAGGACAAAAGCTTTTGATAACAAACTTTTGATAAGCATCACTTGCAGCATTAGAAAACTGAACTTCCACCCAATTTGACAGAAAGGTTTTTTCCATATATTTGTGAGAGGTTTTTTCATCACTTATCAATTTCGAGGTTAGATTGCCTGCACCGGTGTTAACCCTGCGAACTAAAGGTTGTACTTACGTTCAAAATGTTCTGCATACTATTTCAGACTCCATGTTTTTTTTTTTTGTAAAACGTTGACATTGTTAGTGTCAATTTGTTCATATCACTCATTTTTTTACTAATTCGCGACACGTCGCACGATGAGAAACTTCTCGACACGCAAACTGGTCTCCGGCGTGGACTGACATCATCTGTTTTGGTATGTTTACTGCATTTAATGGAAGTATTTGGTAGAATCAACCAAATTATTTCGTTACTGTAACCAAATAATTTTCTAATAAATAATATATTCCGCTAAACACATTTATTTAGTTGAATCAACTGAACATGCTCAAATAAATAATTATTTTGAATTGACCAAATTAATTCGTTGTGTTTCTTAAAAATAAACAAAGGTTTATTTGCGCTGACCAAATTTTTTAGTTTCAACAAACAAATTAAGTTGAACAAACTGTTTTGTTGAATCAACTCAATCTTTTCTCTGAGTGCATGCGGGGCTTTACAAGGATGGAAAAATACTTTCACTAGCTGCTCGTGTGAACAACAATGACACCTCCAAATCACCAAAAAGTTGTAGATGTGGTTCAAAACGATCGAACGCGCGAAGTACTCGACAATGGGTCAAAAAGCAGTGCCGATCACCCTAGCCCTAGATAACAATGCGTGCTGCAGCACGCGGACCGCACGGCGTGAGGGCGTGATATGTCTGCGAAAGTACCGAGACACGACCGCAGGACTTGCCGTACCGGCACATGCCCGCACGACCTGCAGATCGTACATAAATCCGCATTGTGCCCACACACGGTGTGAGCGATGTGCCACATGACATGTGACCTCCATTGCAACAAAGTGTCGGAGTAACGTGCGGAAAAAAATCTGTAACTTTCATTTCAGTCTTCTGTTATGATTCTGCAAGAGGAAAGTAACACTTCAAAGCTATTTATCACAATATAATACTATATTCTTGTATACAAACATCAGTATATACAATATATTTAAATTTGTTTCAATATGTAAAAAAAAGTGAAAAATCCATACAAGAAATAGGAAACCCCATTACACGAGGGGGCTCTTATTATCAGAACATACAATAAATTATTGAAACGTAACAAACTGAAATGTTTAAAAGTTTTTTTTCAAATATTATCTAATTTATAGGGGAGGGAAGGGTATTAGTGCGCAGTGTATAATAGTGCGCATCTCATTGCGACGTCCTGTGAATGTGTACCACTGTAATTTATGGAAAAATGTGAAGATTCTGTCACGACTAAATGATTCGCATGCTTTTTGCGTTTTTAAAAACTTTTACATAGGCATGAAAGACGAATAAACGAATTTGGTCGTTTTCTTAGCACTCTTGGGCTCCGGAAAATGACCTTTGAAGCGTTTATTTTATTCCGAGTTAGTTAGTTAGTTAGTTTTAAGACGGCCGGGAAGCCTATGAAGAACTCCCCTGGCGCTCACGCTGTAAACTCCTATTCGCTCTCAGTAGTTGACCCCAGACCTCTTTATGAAGCCCAGTGTGTCGACTACTGTTCGCTTTGTAATTTCGTCAGGTTCCATAAAATGGGCATCAAGGGTTTGTTGCCTGAGCCTAGCTAATGCCGGGCACTGGCATAATACATGCAGGGATGTTTCGTCATCCCTGCCGCACTTCCTGCACTCTGTCGTGGGGTTATACCCCATTTTGTGCATATGATAGTTTAAGTGGTTGTGCCCGGTTAGGACCCGTACCACTGTCCTTATATCTTTCTTGGGTAAACCCAAGATTTCCCTCGCTCTGCCCATCCTATAGGTATGACCCAGGATGGATTTCGCCTGACGGCAACACTGGATTTGTTCCTAGTATTCCCGGTGTTTTGTTTGGATCCACCTTTAATGGCCAACCTGACACAGCAAGACGCTATTCCCAGTACCCGTTCCGGTTCTATGTATTCACTCGCTGCGCCGCATTTTGCCAACTGGTCTGCCTTTTCGTTGCAGTTGATCCCTATGTGACCAGGGACCTATATGAGAGCCACATTGTTTCTTTCTGCAAGTTGGTTTAATGCCTTTTTGCATTGCCAAACCAGTTCTGATGTTATGTCTGGTTTCCCTATTGCAGTTAGTGTCGCTTGGCTGTCCGAGCAGATCGTAATCTGTCTGCCAGCAGCAGTTTCTTCTATTAGTGTTTCAGCACAGCGAAGGACGGTCAGGACCTCCGCCTGAAAAACAGTAGCATGTCGCCCAAGCGGAATCCCTATCCACCTCCCTCTCTTGCTGTCATAGATTCCTGCTCCTGACCCTCCCTCTCCCCTGGAGCCATCCGTATACCAGATTTCCCCTTGGAGGAGCGGGTTACCATTTGCTTTCCACAAATACCTGTTCGGAATGCAGACGCGGAAAGCTTTGGCAAAGTTGAAGCGTTTTGTTATTTTATCTTGCCTCATCTCTAGAAGCGGCAGTGCGCTGATGTCACTCGGGAGCCTAGTGTGCCTAGTCCCCCGAGTCCATATATTTGCTCTTGCTAGGCGGCCCATCGTGTGTGCTGCTGTAGCAGTTGTCGCAACATGTAGGGGTTCTTCACAGAGCATGAATCCTAGCGCCTCTGTAGGCTTAGTTCTCATTGCTCCAGTCAAACCCCTAAATGCTAGCGTTTGTTCTCTTCTCAGCCTGTCCTGCATTGTTTTAAGTTCCGCCCGTTGCCACCAGACCACAGCCGCATGTAGAAGCCTTGGTTTTAGGACAGCAGAGTAGAACCACGCAAGCATTTTAGGCCCTAGACCCTACGTCAGCCCAAAGGCTCTCCTGCACATCCAAAAAGTCTTGAAAAAATTCCTGCACTGGGTCTCCAGGTGCTTTGCCTAGTTCAGCTTGCTATCTAGGATTACACCCAGATATGTAACTGAATCTGAAGACGTCAGCTTCCCACCACAGAAAACAGTTGCGTCGACTTTGGCGCAGCGCCGACCTCGTAAGACCCATTAACGTTTCTAGATGAGCCCCCCTGTGTGGGCAACCCCTGCGTGGAGCTATTCCCCTTACTAGGCCTTCACCCCATCTGGTTTCGAGTCTCCTCCGGCGTAGCATGCTTCCTATCCAGCATACTAGCTGGTCCGGCACGCCACATCTCAAAGCCTCTCGACAGATGACTTCTGGGGGAGTATTTGCTGAAAGCACCCTCTATATCTAAGAAAATACCCACAGCATACACCTTTTGTTCCAACTGCTGCTCCAGTTTTGCCACAACAGGATGAAGCGCAGTTTCTACCGAGCAGCCTGCCTGAAAAGCATACTGCCCTCTATGCAGCGGGGAGGCCAAGAGTAACTCATCCCTAATGTATCTTTCAACCAGCCTGTCCAACGCCTTCAGGATAAAAGACGTTAGGCTGATTGGTCGGAAATCTTTTGTCGCAGTGTAACCCTCCCTCCCAGGTTTGGGAATGAAGGCCACTCTGCCATCCTTCAATGCCGATGGCACGTGTTTAAGGGCTATACTTGCCCTAAATAATTTCGTCAGAGGAGGGGCGACTAGATCCATGCCTTTTTGTAGAAGCGCTGAATAAATCCCATCCGCCCCTGGTGATTTAAAGGGACAGAAGGACCCTACGGCCCATTCCACCTTTTTGTAATCAGCGACCTTAGCGGCGAAATTCCAGTCGGCCCTCTGCACCACTTGGCCCCAGCCTTCCTCCTCTTGGTCAGTTCGGATTCGCTGAAAACCCGGGAAGTGAATTTCCATCAGGTGATTCAGCGTTGCTTCTTCGTCTTCGGCAAACTCACCCGCCAGGATCTTGTGGAGCCCCGCTTTTTCCGGAATGTCCTTCGATCCCTCGCAGAAGCCCCTCCAATCTTCGTACTCATACATTCTTATTCTTTTATTGTATTCATAATGGGCCATCTTATAGAAGTCCCAGTCTGAAGGCAATTTAGTTCTAGTTGCCCTATTGCACAAAATTCGTGTCTTTTCAAGGAGTCTCTCCAGGTGGGTATTCCACCATTCTGCTCTCTTCCTAGACTTAATTGTGCTTGTAGGAC
Organism: Andricus curvator; assembly: GCA_932195095.1. NCBI lineage: Eukaryota > Metazoa > Arthropoda > Insecta > Hymenoptera > Cynipidae > Andricus > Andricus curvator. The sequence continues at coordinate 126,469 of CAKNYM010048527.1, forward strand.
AATTGTTCTCATATGCTATAGTCAGAGCCCTTCGAAGAAAATCCGCAGCGTACTCCAACTCATCAATGGTACCATAGCCTGTGGGGAATTCCGTAAGCCTCCCTTTGAGTTCCTCTTTATATGAGTGCCAAAGTGTATTTCTGGGGTTTCTAATCTTGGGAACTTGGTAGTGGACTCTCCAGTCCACTACCCTGCTCCTCAGTACACCCGAACATAGAGTCAAATCGAGAACCTCACTCCTGTTTTTAGTCTGGAATGTGGAAGTATCACCCCGATTCAGAATCTCCGGCTCTGTGCCCGCTATGTATTCAATTAAATCTCTCCCTCTGTCATTGATGTTTGCGCTTCCCCACACCGTGTGCCTCCACCTATCTGGGAGGCGGAGGTCCCTCGGCATCACCAGGGAAATAAGCCGAGGCAATTAGCACCTCTAGCCTTTCTTTGCCACTGCCCCTGAGTCTCACCTTGATAACGGTGAGATCTCTGGAGCAGAATTTAGGCACCAAGATCGCATCCATACTCTTGACGGCTATGCATGCCTTTGGGGTTTTTTCGCGTGGCCCCTTATATATGGAGCCACATCCTGACAAATCACACATCCTTTCCCTGTATAACCAGGGTTCTTGGATTAGGGCGAGCCCTGTCTGCACCACAGACATGCGTCTGGCTAGAACCGCCGAGGCGCCTTAGCTGTGGTGGAAATTGATCTGCAACCTGGAGATTCTCCTCTCAGCCATTGAAAGGCTAATTCGGGGTACCCCCTGACACTTCTGGTCCCCTTGCGGATCCCAGTTGGGTCAGTCGGAAGGTAACCCTACTCGCCCATAAATAGGGTTGATAATCTATAGCCCCTAGGGCTCTGATTGAGGATTCGGAAAGACTTGACCTCCAAGTTTAGACCTTCTTTAAGCCGAAGCGTTGGGGTTTTTTGCACTATCCAGTCTCGCGACCAGATGTCCGCGGCTCCACAATGATGGCCTCCGACCTGATGAAGATGTCATTGAATCTGGGGGCACGCCCGTATCTGGGTAACGCGTGAATCCCCACCAGGGCGTTGTCAGCCATCAGCGCCAAAGTAAGGCCCTGTGTTACCAGAGCCTTCTGCCGTTTCAACCCCCTGTTTGGGGGAGTTGCTCTGGAGCCCTTCTTCCTCTTTCCTATGGAATAAGCCTGACGAATTGCTCCAGGTAGAGTTTCCGCAGCCACTGCCCCCTGTGGGGAGCCTTGGCTGCTGTTTGCGAGACGCGCTCTGCGGTCTCTCTTCCTTTGGGCTCCGCAACGGTTCCTCTTCTTTACGGAGAGTTCCGTTAGCTGCACTTCTTCGGCTTCGACCAGATTGTCTCCACCATCATCAAGATATCGGACCGCCTCTGGTGGATTGCCCCCTAAGGAGCCTCTCACTTTTGCCGGTGGGTTAGAAGAGGGTCCCAAAACGGGCCCCTCATCGTTATTTTTATTTTTTATTTTTTTTTTTTGAGTTCATATTTGTCCCACGAGAAGCTAGGGAAATAAGAAACACCCCCCCCCCCCCGCCACACACACACATAGCTCCGCTTGCAGGGGCGGGTCTACATACTATGGCTTTCGACCTGGTGTCCCAAAGTCTCCGTTAAGACACCTTCTTTGAGACCCCCGCTTACTCGCTTCTACTGAGGGGGGCAGGTCGGGATGGTCAAGGATTTGTTGATCCTGATGACATTCAGCTCTTGACACGGCGATCACATCTCAGCTTGGGAGCATGAGAACTCGCGCTCTCGATATTCCAGGAGGCTTTGCCATTAACTCCTGGATGGATCGCTCCTTAGTTTAAGTCACACCGACTAGAGTCCGTCAGTTCCCCAGAGTAGCTACACTAATGAAACCCGTAAGCCCTCACACCAGCTACAAGGTCTCGCGACCATTGGTCGCCTTCTCATTGGCAATTAAGAATAAAACGTAAGTTCAAAATGCGCGGAATTCCGAAAAAATGCTTTTATCGTACTTGACCTAAAAATTGGGAAATAGATCATTTCATGTGAAAATACTTTCAGTGTTAAAGAAAGTAGCTATATCTGGTTAAGCGATTTTGCTACGATTTTGCTGCAAGTTAAATTATTTTCTCATTACTTTTCGAATTTACAGGAACTGCCACTTTAAATTCAGAAATACATGTATTATTATACACCCGTGCGCATTATAACCTTACTCTGCGCACTATTCCACGCCTTGTCACGGCCTATTTACAGCCTTCCCATCATTTTATAGCACAATAGTTGGTGATAACGATAAGCTGAGGTCATAAGTATTTGTCTCTAGTTTCCTAAAATATGTTTTAACTAATCAAAACCATCACCAATTATTTTTAATACGAAAAAGAGCTTAAGTGCGCACTAATCCCCTTCCCTATTTAATTTATTTTGATGCAGTTCTAAGAAGTCGAAATTTTGAGGTATAATTATTTTTTGATTCAACATTTGGAACATTATTTGGATATACTTCCGAAAAGCGCATACCTCCGATTAATTTGAAACTCCGTATACTTATGTATTTTGATGCGCTGATTACGAAAATGATAGTGAAAATACGCACAAATTCCATTTTCTTGGTGAAAACCATAAAAAAAACATGAAAATCATGTTTTTTTGCTTTTATCTTAGTAAATAATAAAAATGTACAAAAATACTTCAAATACAAGTTCTAGATCTTTTGAAAATACATATTTTATGTGCAATACGTTTTTACTCTACAACTGATAGTTTTTGAGAAAATGGACTTAAATTATATGAACAATTCCTGGAAGGCTGTATACGCGCTCGTAGAATGGTTAGGAGAAGCGAATCTAGGGATGTAACCGAAATTATTTCCGCGGCCAGTCACAGGGTTGCTTTCCCGCCCCCCATGAGAAGTTGTAAAGGGGAAGGTATGTGACCTAAATTATTTATATGACCAATCACAGGGGTGCCTCCCCCCACGTGAAGTTGTAATAATGTGACCGAAATTATTTCTGTGGCCATTTACAGGAATGCCTTCCCACCTCTCACGAGAAGTTGGAAAGGTGTAAGGATTATGACCTACATTATTTCTGTGAACATTCACAGAGGTGCCCCCCCCCCCCCCCCATAAGAAGTTGGAAAGGCGTAATAATGTGAACGAAATTATTTCTGTGGTGAATTACAGGGGTGCCTTCCCGCGCCCCATGAGAAGTTGGAAAGGGGTAAGGATGTGACCTACATTATTTCTGTGGCCAATTACAGGGTTGCCTTCCCGCCGCCCACGAGAAGTTGGAAAGGGGTAAGTATGTGACCTACATTATTTCTTTGAACAGTCACAGGGGTGCCTTCCCGCCCCCTCAAGACGTTGAAAAGGGAAAGGTATGTGACCCACATTATTTCTGCGACCAGTCAAAAGTTGGAAAGGGGTAATAATGTGATCAAAATTATTTCTGTCGCTAATTACAGGGGTGCCTTCCCGCCCCCCTGAAGACGTTGAAAAGGGGGAGGAATGTGACTTAATTTATTTTATG